>CM076258.1:10036833-10221833 GCA_038380765.1 Odontothrips loti
CCCCACCCACAAACACAAACACATACATACTTCAAAGCTAACCCGCCGCGCTAGCTCTGCTTATGTGCGTAAAAAAAAATAAAAAAAAAATAGTCGAGCGAGCCGAGCGGCAACACAAATATCTAATAGTGCGATTATCCGCAGCGAGTATGTATCTTGTGGCCAGGTCAGCTCGGCCTATCACAACCGTCTTCTGAGAGAGGGAGGGGAGGGAGGACAGAGAGAGAGAGAGAGAGAGAGAGAGAGAGAGAGAGAGAGAGGACAGAAATGTCGAGGGTGGACTCGAGCCGACTCGTGCCTGGGTTCAAATACCGGCTCTGGAGGGCAGAAGGGAGAGAAGGTAAAACTGGGAGCTGGGGAGGAAGAGGTGAACGACTTAGGGGGCGGTAGCCAGGGGTGGGGTGGGGGGAGGGGGAGGACTGAGTGAGATTTATACCTCCTCATAATTTGTGGGTATTCAAGAAGAGATTCCTCGCGATACAATGTCCGCTGGCTGCTGCATGTGCAGCAGGGGCCTTTTTAGCGAGGAATAAGGAGAGAGAGAGAGAGAGAGAGAGAGAGAGAGAGAGAGAGAGAGAGAGAGAGAGAGAGAGAGAGAGAGAGAGAGAGAGAGAGACGGAAAAAGAGAGAGGAAGAGTTATTGCTTTCTCCTTCCTGGCCCATACTATCGACCGCGAGACTTTCCAAACAAAGCACTGTCTTTCGAATTTTCCAACGCAGCGCGGACACGGGATGGAGCGCCTGTCAGGGTAGGCCAACCCGCAGAGCACGGGTGCGTGCCAGGAGTCGAGGCTGCCTACCCAGCAGGCGCTCACAAGGATACGGTCCCCGAGGCCGAGTCGTGTCGTGTGCTGTTGCACGCGCACACGGACACGCACACGCACGCACACATGTGTGTACATTCCGTGCCATTCCCTTTGCCGCGGCTGCCGTCCGGCGTGCGACATGCCTCACTGCCAGCACACCTGTGCGTGTGTGTGTGTGCCATCTCTCTCTCCGAGCCGCGCCCAGCGCCGCGTGTGTGACAGAGACGGAACGAGACACTCGAGACGACTCCTAAGTAGCCCCAGACCGCACTCAGAGAAGCACTCAGCACATCTCCCCCTTGCGGCACACGGCCTGGGCCCGGCTGGCTCTCTGGTCCGGCCCGGGCGGGTTTGTCTTTGCAGACGACTTCGCTGCTCAACAATTTGAAAAATTCCCGCGTGCGGAATGTTTGTTGGCAGCATTGTGCGCTCTCGGCGCCAAAGTTTGCGTGCACTCAGAACGGCGGGGTCTCGCCGCTGGAACCTCGAGTATCTCTTGGTGTTTGGTACGTTGGTAGACGGCATTATGGTCAGCCAGCAACCCCTCCGTTTATTTTTGACCCAGTTTCACGCGATAAGCATGCAAAAACTTTTGCGCCTGGAACGTTGGCAGTCCTTTAGGACACGTGCAGCGGCTATAACGCAATAAGGTTGGCAGCGCCGCTGTGACGCAGTCTGCCTACCCCGCCGGGGGCTCAACAAGTGAGTCTCCTGCACCGGCTGCAGCTGCCGCCGTGCTACTACCTGCTAGGCTGGGCACTCTCAGAAACCCATTTTCATTCTTTTAGAAAGATAAACAAATCATAACAGCGCGCTAGAGGTTTTTCAGACAGTATAAGCGTGATTTTCCGACACACATCTCCAACCCTTCACGAAGGAACGAAAAACAAAATAGTAAAAATCTCACGCCACTCTCGTTTTCCTCATGGAGCAGGAAACGCACGCAAATACGCGCCGCCCAGAGGGCGCTGCGAACAGTAAACGTGAGAGACGGACGGACGTGTTTTTAATTAAAACCAGATCTGGCGCAGTGTACGTCCAGACAACTTTTTCGGAGGCAAACAACTTGCAGCCGATCCGCGCAGAGGGGCCCAGGGGCCCGGGGGCTCGGGGGCCCGGGGGCCCGGGGGGGGGCGCGTCCGGAGGATGTCGGCTGAGGCCTGGAGTTCCGCGCTGCGGGGCAGCGGGGGTAGCAGACAGGTGCCATGCATTCCTCCACCTGCCAGCACCAGCCAGATGGGCCTCCAGATGGGCAGCTAGACACTTCCAGAGGCACGGCCTGGCCCGGCACGGCACGGCACGGCACGGCACGGCACGGCACGGCACGGCACGGCACGGCACGGCACGGCACGGCACGGCACGGCACGGCACGGCACGGCACGGCACGGCACGGCACGGCACGGCACGGCTCGCACCACAACACAGACCAAGTCGGCCCCAAACTTTCCCTTTGCCAGACGCGGCTGCAGAAACACGCTGCTAACCTCTGGGCAGAATCATCATCATCTTTATACCGGAACACAAAACGCTTCTTTTTCTACACCTTGCTTTTTTTTTCCTTCCCGTTTTCGTGTAGGAGTCCTGTCAGAGGATGAGAGGAAAAAGAAGAAAAAGAGATTCCGAGAACGCTCCCAGGCTATTCAAGAAGGCGCTGCCTTCCGGCCGCGCCAAATCCGTTTCGGCTCGTTTCTAGCGCGCGCCGGTTTTTCAAACATTCCCGCGCCCCCCATAACTTTTTAAGCACATTGCTGGAGCCGTTCTCCCATGCAGGGGGCGGCGGGGGGCGGCGGGGGCGGCGGAGGCAGCAGTCACGTGACATCCATGAGCCCGATCGGCGAAGGAGTCGTCCCGAGCGAAATTAAAGCGCTAGCCTCGCACCGGTCCGAGCGCGGGCTTTTCAAAAGTGATAGCGCCGCGCCGGAGGTAAACTCGGGATACAATCACCTCTTACAGCCTCTCCGACCGCTCCCTCCCCTCGGGGCAAACATCCAGGAGCAGTAATCAGAAGCAACAGCAGAAGCCACGCGCCACTTTACTTTTTTTTTACCTTCCACTTTCCCTCCTTCTCTGCAGCTCCCCTCCCTCTCCCTTCTCTCCCCCATTCACATCCGTTTCCGACTGCAGAGCCTTCACTGGCGGGTAGCGCACCCCGGCCGGCCGCGGGAATCGCTCATGTTTCTCACTCCATCCTGAAGGTAATACCGCACTTGTCTGTCTCACTCTCGCCCCCTGCGCCTCCCGCCCCGCCGCGTCGCTCTCGCTCCCACCCTCTTGTAATATACAGGGGCGGAAGTTTTAATACGTCCCATAATCTCGAGTAATTTCTTTTACGATTTTAATAAAAGCGAGACTCGCGCACGGAGAGATATGACGAGGGAGAAAGGAAGAAAGGGAGAGATGGGCGCGCGGAGCAAGGTGAGAGACAGAGACGGAAGACGCGCGGAAGCGTTCAAATCGCGCGGGAATGGTGAAAACCGGAAACAACCCGAGGACGCATCGCGTCGCGTCCAACGTCCGGGCCGTAAAGGACGGGCTGTAAACGGGAGGCTGCGGTCCAGAGGAGGACTGGAAGGGCTGACTGGAGGCGACTGGAGGCTACTGGAGGAGCCTTGGAAAGTTTGGGGCCGAGAGCTGACTGAAACACCGCCAACCAAATCCTGCGCCCTCTTCGACTTTGCGGGGAGAGAGTGAGAGAGAGCGAGAGAGAGAGAGAGAGAGAGAGAGAGAGAGAGAGAGAGAGAGAGAGAGAGAGAGAGAGAGAGAGAGAGAGAGAGAGAGAGAGAGAGAGGGAAGTGAAGCTACGTGATGCTGGTGACCTGGAGAGATGGTTGTGAGGCAGGCAGAAAGGGAGAGTAGTGGGGAAGAAAGTGAAAGGAGAGGAAGGCTGTGTGTGTGTGTGTGTGTGTGTGTGTGTGTGTGTGCTGGACCGCCGAGAATGTATTACGGTAGAGAGGTCAGTATGGGGGCGCAGGGGTCGGGGCGGGGGTGCGAACAGGGGGTATGGGGACCCCCTGCAGCCTAATGATCTGGCCCCTCATTCAGTATGCAACAACATTAGCTGGTCCCGCACCAGACTTTCCCCATGCCCCACCTCTCTCTCTCTCTCTCTCTCTCTCTCTCTCTCTCTCTCTCTCTCTCTCTCTCTCTCTCTCTCTCTCTCTCTCTCTCTCTCTCTCTCTCTCTCTCTCTCTCTCTCTCTCTCTCTCTCTCTCTCTCTCTCTCTCTCTCTCTCTCTCTCTCTCTCTCTCTCTCTCTCTCCGATCCCCGCCTGACTTGGCTCCTGCTCTCCTATCCTGGTTACTCCATCCGGAAAGGAAGCTGGCCAGCAACAGCACCGGAGCTTCCTGTACATGCACTCTTCTCTCTCCCTCCCCCTGCCTTTCTCTTACTGCTCTTCTTCTAAATTCCATCAGCCGTCTCTCTCTCTCTATCTCCCTTGCACATCGGACCGGCACCACTCGCTCCCTCTCCGTCGCACTCCCACCCCATCCGCACCTCCGGCTCGCGCGCGCGCGCGCGCTGCCAAAATCTGAGGGCTCCCGGAGTGTCCAGCAAATTAGCGAAACAAACTTCCGGGACTCTCTTGCTTTTGGCCCGAGATAAAGTTTATCCCCCGGGCAGGACGCCGTCGCCGCCGCCACCGCCCCACCCGCCGGCCAAGACCTTCTTTCCCTTCTTCTCTTCCACGTCTCCCCGGTGGCCGCCGACCCCCGCCAGAGATGAGAGGCCAACTCTGTTTTCGCCAGGGCTCTACCGCTCTGCCGCTCTGCCCCGCTCTGCCCGTCCATTAGACTCATTTTCAGCCTTGTCCGGAGGTCGCCTTATACTCTCTCGGCACGTTTATTCTGTTACAACATCCGGACCGAGCCGACATCCGCAGCACAGGAGGAGAGGAGCGAGGAGCGCCTCCCGCGGCGTAAAAACGAGAATCATCTCTCTCCTGCTCGGGGGTAATTAACAATTAAAAGGTGTCAGTCAAGCTAAATTAAATCCAGGCGGCGCCACAAGTCGGCCGCAGCAGCGCTCTTCCTCTCACTGGACGCCTGTGAGTGGCAGGGTAGGTCTGGGAGCGGAGGCTGGGGGTTGCCTACCCACCAGGCGCCATTTTTTCCTGAAGGCCGACGGGCGGGTTTGCCTACTAATGGCAATTTTTATATATTTTTACAGGGTGTATATAAAGGCACGACAGCACATGATCCACAAACCTATCTGCCATTGTTGGCCCTCATCAACCCTTACCGGGCAACGGGGCTGGCTGCTACAATCCACACCGACAGACAGACAGACAGGCAGACAGAGGTGGGAGCATGTTTGCGCTCAGCCACTATACATTCATGTGCTCGATTGAACTGCGTAAATACGACCCTCCGAGAGTCAGCTGCAACCCGCTCCCCTCCTTATTGGGGGCGTTCCTGAACGTTCCCGAACGTTCCTGAACGTTCCCGAACGTTCCTGAACGTTCCCGAACGTTCCTGAACGTTCCCGAACGTTCCCGAACGTTCCCGAACGTTCCTTGGTTACACCAAACCAGCAGGCACGGGACTTTTGTCGTCCGAGGCCCTGGGCACACCAGCCCCGGGGACTGTGTGCCCCCCGGTGACTGCCTTAGGGGCACATCAGCCCTTAGGAGTATGTTCCCCCCGCTGACCGCCTTGGGGGCACACCAAGCTCTAGGCAATATGTACCCCCTGTGGGCACACCAGCCCCGGGGACTATGTACTCCCCGGGGGGCACACCAGCCCCGGGGACTATGTACCCCCCCGGGGGTGCACATAGCGCTATGCTGCTACTATACTCCTCCGCCACTCACCATTATATTTCATACACGAGCATAATAAAGTCATAACTCACCGCAAACATCTTAAATGCGCCCCTGGCCAAACTTGCTACCCCCGCTACTCCGCCCACCACTACCCCCACCCCCACCCCCACCCCCGGGCTGCACCCCGCGTGAATGGGCAGACACTTGCTGTACGCGCAGTTTTATATCACCCACCGCGGCGGCGTGTGCTTGTGGCGGAGACTGTACCGAGAGTCCGGGCCGTGCTCACCGCGGCGCTGACAAACACCGGCGGACGGGGCGTGTGCGTGCGTGCGTGCGTGTGCGTGGCGTCTTGCCCCCTTCCCACCACCGCTGCTGCTGCTGCTGCTGCTGCCGCCTTCGTGTGTTGACCAAGCAGACAGAGTACAGTGGTTATGCTGGGTGCACCCCGGTGTGCGGGACGGTCCCAGCCGCGACGAGCAGTCCTGCACTTAACACACAGCAGCGGCGGCAGCGGCGGGGTCGACAAACTCGTCATGGTCAAACAAGCGGTGAGGTTGTCAAGGGGGTTGGGGGATTGGGGGGGGGGGGTCACATCCTCACCTACCAGTCCCCCCCCCCCCAAGGCGGAGCGCACACCCGCGGCCCCACCCCGGCGACAACACGTAACTTATTTGAGGAGTGATTCGACACCGCTCATGTCTGCAGCGCGGCCGCCCCGCCATATTAGCCAGAGTACTGCCCCCCTCCCCTCCCCCCCCCCCCTCCCCCCCCCCCCCTCTCTCTCATATCGACCGGTCGTAAGTAACTCACCGCTAACGCCCCGGCCTGGCACGCATCCTCCCGCCAGACAGGTAATTAGCGCCCCACACCAATTTCGATATCGATTTCGTATCGGCGGATTCCGATATCAGGTTTAATTTTTCCTATCCATTAAAGTGAAATTTGTAGTTACGCTTAGCGCCAGCCAGTTGTACCACGAAAATTTGAAGTTCCGAAATCGGCGCGGTTATTCGTTCCCTGGCTATTTTAAAATACACGAATAGAAAAGATCGGCCTCGCTCTGCGGCGGCTGCGGGAGCAGTGACCCTGTCAGAGTGCGGCCAGCGAGTGGGTCAGTCGGGGACACGGCGAGGGTCAGGAACCGCGGCAAGGGGGGGGGGGGCTGATGACAAGACTGGGGGGGGGGGGGGGGCACGCGGGACTCAGGGGTCCCCCAGATCGAGCTCCGGACACGGCAAAAAAGGCCCGGACTTCCGTCAGAGGGACGTCACCGAGAGAGCTGGAGATAGATCCGAGCGAGGGAGGAAGAGAGACAGAGAGAGGAGGAGGGCACCACCCAACCCACTCAAACCGTCTCCGCCAAACTACTTTCCCTTTCCCGTTTCATACCGCTAACATTACCCTCAGATCGCCGCACCCAGCTCTCTCTCTCTCTCTCTCTCTCTCTCTCTCTCTCTCTCTCTCTCTCTCTCTCTCTCTCTCTCTCTCTCGCACTCTTCTCTCTCTCTCACACACACACACACACACGCGCGCGCGCGCGCAGCGAACGCAACAAAAAGCGTAATTACAGTAACCTACTTTTGTGCGCGTCCGTATAGTGCTGGTGCCGTGCAGTGCCGTGACCATACCAAAAACGATGCAAAGAACAGACGAAAAAGAGAAGAAGAGGAAGAAGAAGAAGGAGAACAACTGGCCGCGAGCATTACCCGTCTCCCGATTGGCGAAATGATGATTGATAGTGCCAAGGTAATATATCCGACCCTTCCGCGGCGGGCTAGTACTAAGAAAAAAAAAAAAGTATTTTCCTGTCTGGGTCAACAACACCATTACGTCATCCGTGGCGCGTGCCGGCGCGTGCGGCGCGTGTGGGCGGCGCGTGGACGGGGGGAGGTCCAGGTGCGCGGGGGCGGAAGCAGTCTCCGGCGGCACGCGAGTGCGAAAGAGGGTGAGCCTCATAAATTACGTGAAGGGTTGTAAAAGGGAGCGGCGGGCTCCGTGTACGGGATTATTACCGTTATTGATTACAGCACTAATTATTCACCATGATTATTATAATTATTTATGGTGACTGCACTGGATATCGCAGTGCGAAATTTTCAAAAATAAAAATCCGCGAAAACACACACACACACACACACACACTGCTGGTGTGCGTTAACCACGTTAACTCCGTACTCTGTGACACTGCGATGCCCCATTTGACTCTGGAATCTGTGCCACTGCGATGACCCATTTGACTCTGGAATCTGTGTGCATCTCCAGTCCTGCCGAGACAAGCCGGCCTCTCGCACACACTCGAGTCCACAGCCCTTGTGCAGCCGGCAGTGGGCGCTCCTCAGGTGACAAAGAGGACACGGCCTCCTGGGCGCTCTCTCCATCTCTCTCTCCCGCGCTCTCTCTCTCTTTCTCTCTCTCTCTCTCTCTCTCTCTCTCTCTCTCTCTCTCTCTCTCTCTCTCTCTCTCTCTCTCTCTCTCTCTCTCTCTCTCTCCTGCTCTAAGAAGCTCGAGAGGACTCCAGGGGGCCTTGCTGTGTTGCTCTGTGCTGGAGTCAATAGGCGCCAACACACACACACACACACACACACACACACACACACACACACACACACACACACACACACAGAGTCTGGGGTGAGAATATGGGTTCCAGTAAGTGGTGACTGGACCCGGGATGCTGCAGTCAGTCGGACCGCGCCCTCAAGTAGCCAATCAAGCTTTCAATCCATTAGCCAAGCGTTGTCCGTGGAGTGGTCGTATAGGGGCGGGACTGGGGGAGGGGGTAGGGAGGGGGGGGGGAGGGACGACGCCGTCGGCGGGGGGGTGCTAGCAAGCCGCAGCGCTCTGTGTAGCCAGGCACAACCCTCTAGGAAGCCCAGCCAAACACCGACTAGGGATTTTGGGGCTTTTCCCCTGATTGTTTTCGGGCCGCGGTCGACCAAGAGGAGTGGCGCCGTCCGGGGCCCGGAGGTCCGGCACGGCCGCGGCCGGCGTGCACCACGGCCTCGATGGAGGGGCCTAGATTAGAACAGCAGCTCGGGGCCGGGGCAGCTGAGGCAGCCGAGGCCTTGTGGGCGTATGTTATTCGTGTTGCCTCCACCATTTACGGTCTTTTTGTTTTGTTCCGGTACTGCTGTCCGTGTTTGTTGCTGCGCTCCTGTCTGCGAGCTGGGCTGAAGTTCAGTTAAGGTCTCCAGCTGTGTGTTCAGAACAGCCCCGCTTTTTCAATAAGTCCCAAAACGGTTCGACGACGGTTAAATTTCGGAGAGGCCGGGAGATGGAAGGCCGTGATTCGAAGTGATTGGCGGTGATTGGCGCGTGGACATGCAAAAAGGGGGGCAGGTGGCGGCAGCAGGGCGGTCCCCGGCTGTCCGCTCGCACGACGGACGGGACAGTCGGTATGAAAAGGGGAACGGACAGCGGCAGCAGCAGCGGCAGCAGCAGCAGCAGCAGCGGCAGCAGCAGCAGCAGCAGCGGCAGCAGCAGCAGCAGCAGCAGCGGCAGCAGCAGCAGCAGCAGCGGCCCCATCAAGGTCGGCAATCACTTAGTCCCGCGTCAACTACCTACTAGCCGCGCTCACACGACTGGCCCGTCGGGAACGGCGCTGCTGCTGCTGCTGCTGCTGCTGCTGCTGCTGCTGCTGCTGCTGCTGCTGCTGCTGCTGCTCTATGCACCTAGAGTGCATGCAGCAAGCGAGAGATGCCTCACACAAAAAAAAAGCCAGACTAAAAAAATATCAGTACGAATGTGGAAAGTAAAAAAAAAATCAGTGAAAAAAAACCGCCAGTAACAGTCGGATGTTTTGAAAAGAAATAGTCATCAAAATTTGATTTTAAATCGTTGGTGCACGAGTGCGCGGCACTCCTAGAGCACGCATTTGGGCGCGCAACACGGCAGCAGGGCCTTTTGTCTTGCTTGCTGGGCACCCTGTTGTTGTTGTTGGGATCACCTGTGCCGATCGGGGTCCCCTTCCTAGAGCCCTCCAGCCTAGCCCCGCGCCATCCGGAGCCGGGCGCGCCTCAGCGTTTTCCAATAATATAATTTCGTTACACGGAGCACCCTTAAATGTGGGCGAAATTGCTCTGCCTTCCCCTCCTTGCCCCGGCTTCCACCCCCTCCCCACCCCTGCCCCTCATCACTACACCTTCAACACTCCCCATCTGACGAGGTAATGCCTCAAACAAACACAATTAGTGTCCGCAGATTTGGTGTCATTTCCAGGCGGAGGATGGCGGCAGCGACGTCAGGAGGGGAACCCCCTGCTGGAGCTGGAGCTGGAACCCTTCCGCGACCAAACAACCAATTTGCAGACCCAATTACGCGAAACTCCCCCGGTCCGAGGGTATTCACATGCTGCACAGACTGTACTCACAACCCGCGAGGCCGTTGATATATCTTGGGCTTGATTGTACCCTCCGTGCGACAATTACCTGAAACAAGGTAAAAAAAAAACAACACGAATATAAATGAAAGCTCCCCATATACAGCAAACACGAGAAGAGGAAGAAGGAGAAGAGGAAGGGTCCATCCCTTAGCAATATCCTGCACACGGGCAAAGGGTCCGCAGCCGCCCTCTTCTAGAGAGGCCCTTCCCTCACGGACACAGAGTGTGTGTGAGAGAGAGAGAGAGAGAGAGAGAGAGAGAGAGAGAGAGAGAGAGAGAGAGAGAGAGAGAGAGAGAGAGAGAGAGAGAGAGAGAGAGAGAGAGAGAGAGAGAAAAAAGAAGCGGAGAGCAGCTCTTTCCGGCTCTGCTCCACCGCTGCATTATTCATTTTTAATTTTTTTGTTGATTTTAATGTTTTGACGCCGTCTTCTCTCTCTCTCTCCCTCCCTTCCTCCCACTTTCTCCCCTTTGCGCCCTCACTGCTCATCTGACGCTCCGTCTCCCTGGGCTGGTGGTGCGTTTGACCCCTCGACTTTCTCTCCCTCTCTCTTCCTCCGATGGTGCAGAGCCATCCCTCCTTTCTCGGAGTATACCGGTCTGCAGAACGAACGAAAAAAAAAAAAAAAGGAGGACAAAGGTTCTTGTGCTCTTTCCCTCCTCGAGCATCCAGGACAGAAAAAGTAGGCCTTGCCTATCGGAAACGCGGGCAGAAAGGCAAGATAGAAGATAAAATGGTGTCTGTCTCTCTCGCTCTCAGTGGCACACTGTCCATAACGCACGCAACCCCGCCGCGCACCTCTGCAAGATTTCACGCGCCGACGGCAAGCAAAGCCGCGCCCCGGGAGAACCCGCAGTTCCCCGCGCACGGCCCCGTGTGTTCCGTGGCGTGGAAAGCGCACATTACCCCGGGATGGACCGCACTGGCCACCGCCATTACCAGCCCAGGCCTCTCAAAAAAAAAAAAAAAAAAAAAAAAAAAAAAGCGCACACGGCCGCTACGATTTGGAAAAAAGAATTCCTCCTGAGTGATTTTTCTTTTTTTTATTTTTACATTTTCTTGCGACATTTTCGAGAGCATATGTTGAGTCGGTTTCATTTTTCTGAGGGTGGCACAACCAGGTAAAGTGGCGCGGGGCGCACGAGGACCGAGTGGCGTCTCCATCGGCGTCGCGGCAGTGCGCATCCTAACTAAAACACAATTTCCTTCCTGCTATGTACTTTGCGCGGAGCACTTAGAGCGGAAGAAGAAGACCTTTCGCCTGACAAGTGGGGCACATCTAGCACCTTGATCGCTCTCCCCCTCCCCTCCGCCCTCCTGTACTCCGGGACATTCTTCCTCGAAGCGGGCCAATTTGCCAACCGATTTCCGCCATTTCGGCCATCGACTTCTGCAAATGAGGTCGCTGCCGTGCCCCCCATTGGGGGCCCTCGATTCAGTATCCGACCTCTATATGTGGCCGCCCCCCGGGGGCCCCCCAGGGGGCTCATGTTCCCCCCACGGGGGCACCGGTGCACCTCTCCCACCTGGATGAATGGCCCCTGTCTCTGCTAGGCCACACAGCACAACCAAATGCACGTGCAATTTTCGTTTGCGTTTTCAATACGCTGCACATTTTCGTGCGTTTTGGGAGCGCAGAGGACGAGTTCCACGCGAGGCGTGGGAGTTGCTAATTTGAGCGGAAGTTGAGAGGAATATGAGGGGAATTCGATGTAAGCTGCTCGCTGCAGCACTCAGCGGCAGGCGGCTCGGACATCTCATAAAGTAAGGAAAGTGGGTCCGAGCGAGACGACCTAACTAGAGCAAGGTACCCATTAACGACCCAGGAACCCGGCCAGGCCAGGCCCCGCGCCTGGGCGGACCCAAACTTGGATCAAAGTGGATTGCTCTGTTGCTATGCGCCCGGCTGGGCGGCGCCAAAATTATGAGAGAGTGCGGGGTCCTCGCTGCGAAGTAGCGAGAATCTTAAAATAAAGAAATTTAAGTATCTGCTGGAATGGTTCAAATAAATGTTGTTATAACTGGGAGAAAGAATCGTTTCCACGAAAATTCCACCGCGTTCGATATCCATTAATTACGGCTCTGAGATATCGCCTAAGCTCCTGTCATTCCCTTTCTCTCTCTTTCCTTCCCTCTCTCATTACTGACCGGATCTTCCTTCTCCCTCCGTCACCTGCTCCCTCTCTCGCTCCCACACCATGCGCCCCTCTCCCTTCCCCCGCAAGGGCGGGTCTGTCTTTAATGGCAAAACCCCTCATGATATAATGCAACATGACGGGTCTGGGATTACTCGGGTAGCCGGGGCCCGGGCGGATCCCAAAGGGTGAAGGAAGGGCGCAGGATGCAATCCGAGGGGATATTACCGAAGGTCCGAAGGCGCTTCAGTTCAAATGAACACGTGCGGCCAAAAGCGTGCAGAGAAAAACGTCGATAATAAAATACATCGGCATTTCGGAGACAGTCGGCGAACGAGAAAACCGCCTGCGAGAGCCAGGGTAGGCCAGCCCGCACGGCACGGGTGCGTGCAGCGCCTGCCCGCTGCCTACCTATCAGGCGCACTGGCCGGTCACCGACCCAACGTAACGACCACATCGAATCGGTGTTGTCGTCGATTCCAACCACAAAAACACTTCGCTCCACTAAAACCAGCCGCAAAAAAAAGGGGTGCATTCGGCCCTATCGCGACAAATGAGCTGATCATTTGTAAGTTTGATCACGGAATCGTTTTGCCCTTTGGGCACACTCATCATCAACAGCCGTGGGCCACCAGGCGGCGCCACCGGCGGGGCCGCAGGCCGCTATCGAGTTGATCGCACCTCGCCATGCGAACAGGGTATTAAGCAGGGTGGCCACGGCCAGGTTTAATGACATCAAGAGCGCCTACACGACCAAAAGCCTACCAACCTCAATCGTATGCACCTTCAATCAACTTATCTGGAGTCCATTCCAGCATAAAATAAACAAAAAAAAAAAACAAGCCCTGAAATTTACTCCAATGAATAATGTAGTTCAGGCAGGGTAAAACGAAAAATTCTTATTTTTTTTTCAAACTTGCAAATTTCAAGCAGTGTATCACTTTGCGGTGTGCATTGGTGGGCAATTGCCCACCCCTAAGGGCGGACAGTGCGAATGTTTTCCTCTTGAAGAGATAGAGGGGGAGGCCCAAGGCGGAGAGTGAATAAGAGAGAGAGAGAGAGAGAGAGAGAGAGAGAGAGAGAGAGAGAGAGAGAGAGAGAGAGAGAGAGAGAGAGAGAGAGAGAGAGAGAGAGAGAGAATAGAACGGCGGTGTGCACAAAGTGCAAGGCTTTAATTTGGTGTCGAGTCGGCCACACGGAAGCGACACGCACGCCGTATGTTCCCTCTCCGTCTCTGTCGATCGCGACTGCGCCCCGCCTCTGGCAGTGGGTGCGAGGGAGACGGAGGCCGGAGAATTACTCGGCGGCACACGCGCCACTACTGCTACTGCTACTGCCGCTACTGCCGCTGCTGCTGCCGCTGCTGTCCCCACCTCCAAAGGGAGTGTCCGTCCCGCGTCCCGTCCGCCGGCCGATTCAGCAGCAACAGCAGTGCGGGATTGTCGGGGGATTTCTCATTTACTGCACATCGCTCTGGCAACGCTCTTCCTCTGTCTCTCTTTATCTCTCTCTCTCTCTCTCTCTCTCTCTCTCTCTCTCTCTCTCTCTCTCTCTCTCTCTCTCTCTCTCTCTCTCTCTCTCTCTCTCTCTCTCTCTCTCTCTCTCTCTCTCTCTCTCTCTCTCTCCGTTTCTCTCCGCCTACCAGTCTCTCTCGCCCTGCCCCTTTCGCGCCGTACCCAGCGACGATAAAAATATGAGTTTTACCTCCTCGATATTACTAAAAATCGTAATATGCTGTGTTTATGTTAGTCTGCATATTTTTCTTAAGGAAAAAAAAGCTCTAAAAAATCCTGCTCTTTAAAATAAAATTGCTGCTATTTCTTTTACTGGAGTCACAAGGCCGAAACAATCACAGCAGCAAAGTGTAAAGTCGCACGCGCGCGTTGAAATTCAATTCCGCAAAAAGACCGGGCGACGCCACGATGACTTTTTCTGTCTTTCTTTCTTTATTTTTTCCTTTTTCGTCCGCGTCGCTGAAATGGAAGCGGCCACGATGAAATAAATATCGTGACGGCCAACAGCACAAGGCAGCGGCGCAGCAGGTGCTGGAAAATGCAGGAAAATGACAGCATCAAGCAACAACAACACCAACAACACAGCAGCAGCAGCAGCAGCAACAACAACAACAACAAGAGTAAGTTCATGACTAGGTAAGTGACGGCTGCGGGGAGACGAATGTGCCCAGCGTGGGGAGAGAGAGAGAGAGAGAGAGAGAGAGAGAGAGAGAGAGAGAGAGAGAGAGAGAGAGAGAGAGAGAGAGAGAGAGAGAGAGAGAGAGAGAGAGAGAGAGAGAGAGAGACAGAGAGAGACCACGGGCCAACTGACATGAGAAATGTCACTGCGGTCGCGGGGGCGTGGCGGGGCCCGAATCATGTGTGGGGAGGGAGGGGGCGGAAAGGGCGCAAATGAAGGTGTGTAAGGAATGATTTGTGAGGGCGGTGTCCAGGCGCGAGGGGAAGGGGTGGGAGGGAGAGGGTGGATGATAAAGATATGGGGATGAGAGGGAGAGAGAGAGAGAGAGAGAGAGAGAGAGTGGCAAGTTGCCGATCAGCATCAGCTGCACCACGCGGCTGCCATGGCAACCACCACTGCTGCAGGATATGCAGATGTGCACCGTGAGACCCCCCCCCCCTCTCTCTCTCTCTCTCTCTCTCTGCGGCGCACCGCAGGCGGAAAAAGACGAAGGAGCAGAAAAAAAAATCGAAGGCCATCGCTTTACCTGTCGCGGAATTCCGGGCCCTGAATTTTTCATAGCGGGGCGAGCAGTCGGATTGGGATGATTACGTCCGTTTTCACGCACGCACATTTTATTTCTTTAACCTACATATATTTTCGTTATTACTCCTAAGCCTCGACTTGGACCAAGTATTATGTATGGTCCGACGGCAAATGGCTCCCCGGCACGCCGGCAGCAGTCAGTTGACAAACGTGATCCCCACAGGGTATCATACTTCCCGCTTCCGGAACACGGACTGCGTAAGGTGCCGCGGGTTCCTTTTCCCTCACTTCCGGCGGAAACGGAACAACGTGTTGTAGCGAGCGCCGCGGGGGGCGGCCGGGGGCGGCCGGGGGCGGCCGGGGGCAGCGGGCGGCACCCGGGGGCGTGCGTGGCCAAAGGGTGACCCGGACACGGCTGTGATTTGGGGAAATTAATACTTCCGAGAGTCTGGCCAGCCTCATGAGATCACACCGATAAAACTATGTTCACTCAGGCCTCCGATAAAAATAATGTGGATTGTTTCGAAAAGAGCGGAAATTTAAACAGAATTTAAAATAACAAGTCTAAAAAATTCTAAATATATCTGAAACAAGATCTGTGACGTACCAAACCCTTCTCTCCTTCTCCAAGAGCGTCTCACACTGTGCCCCCCCCCCCCTGCCTCCCTCACTTTCTGCAGAGTTCTTCTTGGGGGAAACATTCATCCCTCACCACTAATAGCCACGGTCCGACACGGAAAGGGAAAAAGACAAAAGGGAACCGATGAAAGGTACTTGCAAGAGTTCTGCCGGGTAGGGAAAGGCGGCAGCGGCGAGGGGCATGAAAGACGCCCGGGTGAAAAACTGCCTCAAAACAAATGGTTCCACATCAATGTAAGACGGTTGTGAAGGAGCAAGATTCTTTTTTCTCCCCCTCCTACCCCCTTTCTCTCTCTCTCTCTCTCTCTCTCTCTCTCTCTCTCTCTCTCTCTCTCTCTCTCTTCCCTCTCTCTCTTTCTCTCCCCCTCTTTTCTTTTCCAGAGACGCCCGCCGAGTTGGAATTGACGTATGAAAAACTCGTCCAATACTCAGCCCAGGCCCCTCCCGGCTATCTGCTAATTCTTCACGGAGTCAGTGAGGCCTCACGCCACGACAAGGAAACTCGTTTGAAAATATTTTGCTGATGCTGGTTTCCACCGCAAAAGAATCGGAGCTGAAATGTGCTGAAAACAAATAGTTTATGACACAGTCAGGTGGTGCCTCTGAGGGCCAAATAGGACATTCATGACTGAAGAGTTCATTCCAAAACATTAAAGATCCGACAGATTAAAACAAGATAATTTTCTTTTCTTTCGCAGCTGTACACCAGCAGCGGCACGGCACTATGCACAGTAGCCTCGTACATGAAATTGGAGCCGGCTGCGATAACGCCCCAACAACTGTGCATTGATATGCATTTTTTAGTGGCCATGCATGTCAAGGTGGGGGCCTATGCAGTACGGGTGCACACGGGGGAGGAAATGCAATTTTCTAGACGGCAGAAAATGGGACACGGAGAGAGAAAGAGAGAGAGAGAGAGACAGAGAGGGAAAATGTGTAAAAACACGTGTAGACTGCAGGGGAACACGGGGTGCACCCAAGTAAGTCTTGCTTCATTCAGCCTCTCCGGCCCGCGCCTGTTCGAAGTATGCGGATTAAATTACACGGCACTTATGAAAAATTTACAATTCAGCATCGCGAAACACGGAATATCGCACGGCGGAGGGTTTTGAAACAAAATGACGTCAAGGTTTCGTAATGCACAGTAAAAACCACGACTGCCGACAGCACTAGGAGGTGTGCCGCAGTGCGTGTGCAGAAGCTGATAAAGTAATGGGGGGCAGAATAAAGCGGTCAGACTTGAACCTCATCGCCACACTCCGCGACTCTCGGCTCCGTGTCGCCCAGGATCAATACCGGCCGAGCACATTCATCCTTCATGGGCCGGCACCAGGCCGACACCAGGCGGGCAGCGGCCGCTGGAGCGACAGGTCTTTCTTTAATTCCACCGCATTAGTCGCCGGGTCAAGGAGTGACATGCGGACTCGGGTTAAATAAACCATTTAGGCGGGCGGGGGAAAGGGCCGTTCGCCAACCACACTAAGGGGAGTGTCTGACTCGAGTCTGACTCGGGTCTCAGATCACAGCTGGAATAATTGCATCTCGAAATTTGGCCGCATGATCGGGACTTTCTAATTCTCAGTGCACGCCCCCTCGGCAGTACAATTCGTTTGCTTTGATGATTTCAAAAGTTAATTGTGCTTTCTGCTGCCCTTTTCATGCCACTGCTAAGTTGTGTTTTCGGGGATTTTTTTTTTTGTACGGTTTCTTAGTCGGCGGAGTTAGTACGCCTGCTCACAATCCGCGCGGTAAAAAAAATTGTTTCCCCAGCCACGGCGAGGTCAACGAACTTGAATCCCTTCCAATATTACGGCACCGCCGTCACTTCCCACGGCCGGCCGAAAAAGGGCCGCTTGCCGCTTCTTGTCCCCGTCGCCTGCTGATGCTGCTGCTGCTGCTGCTGCTGCTGCTGCTGCTGCTGCTGCTGCTGCTGCTGCTGCTGCTGCTGCTGCTGCTGCTGCTGCTGCTGCTGCTGCTGCTGCTGCTGCTGCCGCCCTCACCGCCAGCGGACACCCCTTTGCCGAGGGAGCCGCGCATTCCTTACAGCAATGTTTTCTAATTAACACCAACCAGAACGCCCCCCCCCCCCGCTCTCATTTTTTTAACGCATTCAGGAAGAATTTACCGATCACGCCTCTACTGGGCTTCTTCCTCATGGTCCCTCCACGCTTGGGCTCGCTCGCAGTCACACACGCCCCAGCACACACGCACGCCGTGTGTGTGCTGGCTGCAAGTGCGAAGTTCCCCAGCCGTTAGTTTCTCTCTTCTTATCATTCCCCCATCACTCTCCGCCTCTCTCTCTCTCTCTCTCTCTCTCTCTCTCTCTCTCTCTCTCTCACACACACACACACCACACCCACCGCCGTCCGCACCCATTTGCAAATTCGTGGCGGAGTAGGCACGGTCGCCAAATGGGGTTCAGGTCAGCAAGAAGGACGCGTTCATCCCGCCCTGGGCACCGCTCTCTCTTTCCTAGTCTTTACTTCTCGCCCATTCGAAGGTGCCCGTAACCGTAAAGAAAAAAACCGAACAAAATCATAATGAGATTTGAAACTTTTTTTTCTCCCGCCCTCCAGGGCGCCCCGCGCCGCGCGGGCCCAAAAGGCGCGCTTGCACAACGCGTGAAAGTGTAAAATGCTGATTCTAATTACCTTCGGTGTCCCCCGCCGCCCCCTTTTTTTCCCCTCTTCCTCGCCTCGTGTTAAATGAACTGATCCGAGTCATCTCGGCTCTCCTTTCGTGGACAGAAAGAAGAGAACGACGGGAAAAAAAGATATGGTGGTGGGTTTCTCCCCCCAAAAATATTTCAGAGACCTAGTGTCACCTATTTGACTTTTGTCAAATTTTTCAAATTTTTTCTTTTAGTTTTCTCTTTTTGTTTCCTAATTATTGTCAATTTTTTAATCCCTTCTTTTTTTAATGTTAAGCTCCCCTTCAGACGCCGCCGAGGGGACGGTGGTACACTGAGGGCAACATGTGGCCCCAATACATTTATATATATGTATATATATATATATATATATATATATATATATATATATATATAACGTGCTGTGTGTGTGTGTGTGTGTGTGTGTGTGTGTGTGTGTGAATGTGTGAACCAGCAGAGGCAGCCTGCAGCCCCAATTACCCGAAGACAGGATCACGGTCGCGCTCCTCTGACGGGGGGCGTAAGTCATCCGGTTGCTGCCGAGCGGGGTCGGCGGCGTCCTCGTCGACGCCGTCCTGGGCGCCTCCCTCAAGACCCCCATAACCTATCCTGGCGGCACATCGCTGCGATATTTCTCATACGACCCGCGTACGACGCCCCGGCACGCATTTTAGAATTCAGACGTCAGTTCCGTGCTCTCTCTCTCTCTCTCTCTCTCTCTCTCTCTCTCTCTCTCTCTCTCTCTCTCTCTCTCTCTCTCTCTCTCTCTCTCTCTCTCTCTCTCTCTCTCTCTGTCTCACCGCCGCCTCTGAGAGCGACGAGCCACGCCTCTTTCCGTGCGCGGCGCTGCAGTGCGTCAACTTAAAAATTCCTGCAAGGCGGTGGGGGCGGGGCTCGGGGGCTTTGGGGGGGCACCGGCGGCGTCACCATTTGTATAATGGCTCAGCCCCTTCCCTCCACCCCGCGCCACGCCGCGCCACGCCGCGCGCACATACTGGCGTCGTCACAAAGTTGTCGCAGCCAGAACGCACAAGGTGCTAATTGGGTCCCCGGGAACCACGGCGACGGCGATGACGCCGGCCTACGCCAAGCGAGAGACAGAGACAGGGCGAGCCCCCTTCTGGCCTCGACCTTCCCCACACGAGTGCGAGGGAGACAGACAACGGCGCGACATTCAAACACGGCACAGACCATAGTTAGTTCCGACGCACGTTCGTCATAAGCCCCCCGCCGCTGCTGCCCCCCCCCCCCCCCGTCATCCCTCCATCTCCGTCGGACCGATCTGGAAGCGCCAAGACTGACAGAGACAGAGCGAGTACGTGCCACAAGGAGAAAGAGAGAGAGGAGAGAGAGGCGCAACAGAGTTGACTTTTGTGATAATCGCGTCGACGACTGTTTCTTTTTGGGAACACAGAATAAGAGGGAAACGGGCCACACTACCCTGTTTCAGAGCGCAGACTTACGGAGACATTCCTGACTTTCAGTAAATAAATTATTTATTTTTTTGCTTGAGAAAGTCGTTCAATTTGAACTCTTAAAATCTGTGAAACTGTTCACGAAAATATTTTAGAGGCCTGGACTCCAACAGAAAAGTCCTCTCCCCTGCTTCGGTGTCTTCCATACTCCTACTGATGGTGAAGTGTGGATGGTTCTTACCAGCGAGCGACGAGGAACCGGCTTCAGACACACACACACACCCACCTGGAACAACAGAGACGGACGTGTTATCTCGGGCGAGTTCACGCACACACACACACACACACACACACACACAAACACACACACACACGCGGACAGAGAGAGAGAGAGAGAGAGAGAGAGAGAGAGAGAGAGAGAGAGAGAGAGAGAGAGAGAGAGAGAGAGAGAGAGAGAGAGAGAGAGAGAGAGAGAGAGAGAGAGAGAGACGCGCGCGCACGCGACTGGTGTCCAGTCCTTGCGGAGCGCGCGCTGGTACTACTCGACAGTTAACAATACGAGGACAATAAGCATTGTTGACGTGTGGCCACAGTGGAGGAAGGTGTGGGGGAGGGGGGCGGTCCAGGGGGCGTGGGTGGGGGGCAGCCGAGGGTGGCCGGGGGCGGCCGGGGGCGGCCCGGGGGCGGCGCGGGGGCTGAACCGCACCGCCGCCACCCTGGCCCGGGCTAATGACCTCAACTCCACTCAAACTTTGCTGCCCACAGCTGTCCCCTGACTGTCCAGGGCGGGGGGTGGGTTTCTCCCCTTGACGGATTACAGCCCCCGTCGGCCCGTTGGTCCGCACAGCGGTATACAGGCCGGCAGTGCATCATGGTGAGAACGCCATCTACCCCCTGCTGCTTGCGGCTCCATAACTGTGTTACTCCGTGTTAACGCTGTGTTAACCCGCGGAAGAGCTCAAGGAAAACAGGGCCCGACGAGTTTTAACTCATTTATATAATTATTTTTTTGAATTTTTGATGGATGACACCGCGGCAAAAACAAATGTTGACATTTGAGAAAAAAAATCATTAGAGCTCGTCATGAACAGAAACCAGTTTCTTAATTTTAAAACGGCGAGATAAGTTTACTCTCTCCGAGAGAAGTACTTCCTGTGCATGTAACGCACACCCGGGCAGGGCGCGAACCTCGTTCAATTGCATGCCGGACACGAAACTTGGGTGTGGCTTGGAGGGCGGCGCCTTGGTGTGGGACAGACGGAGAGCGCGCGAAAACACGGGGAGAGAGTAGAGGGAGAGAGAGAGAGAGACGAGGAGAGAGGGGGAGGGGTGAAGGGTATTGGCATTCCGTAACTGTTCCTGGGGTCGCTAATTCCAGAGAGCCCCGGGAGACACAAAGGGCTGCTTGCTGTTGCTGCTGCTGCTGCTGTTGCTGTGTTACTGTGTTACTGACGTTGTTACTGATCTGAGCAAACGCCAGAACGTCCAGCCAGACACGATCACTGTCGGTACGAAGTAATGCTCTCGACCTGGGATGCGAGTCGGAATATGCCGTCACGAGGCGTAATACGTAATTCGCGAACAATTCTCCGAGTCATCAGACGCTCGTAAATAAATAACAGACGAAAATTCTCGGCGCCAACTTTTCTTCGAGCACGCGGCGGCGGCAGCGGCGGCGGCAGCCCGGCCTGGAATGACGAGGCCGTATCATCCTGCCGCGGCCGTGGCTGCCGCTTGTTGCAAAACTTTGTTAGGTTTTCCTCCGGGCGAATTGTTAAACAGTACCGCTTGCAACACAATTCCGGCCGGGGGAGTCCCTGCCAGGGCACGGCCAGGGCACGGCCAGGGCACGGCCAGGGCACGGCCAGGGCACACGGGGTGACTCGGGGAGAAGAGATGGAACTTTAAGCGGAACTCCCTTAACAAGACACGACGGCTACGCGCTCCAGCGCTCTTCGGCGGGCCAGGAGAGACGAGAGACGGGCGGAGCGGGCAGAGGTGGCACAAGGCGGAAACAGATCCTTAAAAATTATTTGTGTACAACGAAATGCACCCAGGCAATCGAAACGCTCAAAATTTCAGTACAGACTCCTTAACCTTTTTTTCCCCCTTTCAAAAATACACGCACACAGAAATTCACACCTAGGCTACTTCTCGCGGCCGGGATGATGGGAGGGGAACACATAAACACATATCCTCACGGTTTGTGAGGTAGTCCCGCTCACCTGCGGCACACAAGGGACGGATACGGTGCAAGCGTGCGAATGTGTGCGCACGTGTGTGTGTGTGTGTGTGTGTGTGTGTGTGTGTGTGTGTCACAGTCATAACTGTTGGCCGACCGCACGAAGCGTGGCAGACGCCTCGTGCAACTTGGTGGGACTTGGGGGTGTCAAGGTGCACATAATTGGCGGACTCTCACCCACTCTCTCTCTCTCTCTCTCTCTCTCTCTCTCTCTCTCTCTCTCTCTCTCTCTCTCTCTCTCTCTCTCTCTCTCTCTCTCTCTCTCTCTCTCTCTCTCTCTCTCTCTCTTCGCCAAGAGAATTGCTTCAATAAGCAGGGAAGGGGGTCGCACACGTCACAATAGTAAGGTGGCAACTGTGTAAAAAAACAAATTTCACTCATTTCTTCACTTGTCTTCTCTTTTAGGAGACAACACCCAAAGCTTCTGCCGCTGTACAAACGTTGAATTTCCCTCTCGTTGAAATTTTCGCGCGTGTTTCTCTCACTCGTTGTGCGCTCACGAGCGGAGGCGGGCTGTTCATCCGGGTAATATGTAGTTCGGTCGGCGGCGTGGGCAGGAGAGAGAGAGAGAGAATGGGCGGGTGGAGGAGGTGCTGAGTTCCCTCCGGAGGAACGGACGAGAGACGCGCAGAAGGCGCCGCTGTTTCCAACTTTTTGAATAATTCAGGCTTCCCGTCGTCGGCGGGGGTATTCCTCTTAGGCCCTCCACTACACGGTTACCTGCGGCGCACGGCCGGCAGGCTATGTGCGGCCCGCTAGTACATGACCGCCTATTTCCCGACGGAAAATACTAATAATAGTATGCGAATTCCTGGAGAGGTAGGACATGGCAAGGATATGCGAAATGCGTAAGGTGTGTGTGTGTGTGTGTGTGTGTTGTTGTTGGGTTGGCAACGGTGAGGCCGGCCATACTGTTAAATTAACAAAAAATCTAATGCTATTTTTTTTTTGCGACAGCAGTTGTTTTTAAACAGTTACGTTATTTTATTTTGTGAAAAAGGTGACATGAGACTCGATTTTGTGAGGTCCCGGCGAAAAGCTGAGCTTAACTCAGGTTTACAAACCTCAACACAACGTACAAGTCTTGAAAAGCAACAGCCTCCTTCGAGTCAAGTCCCAGGAGCTATGTCGGGGTCACGGCGATATGCAGGCTCTTGGCCCCCACCGTGGTGCCCACAGGCTGCAGCCAAGCGCCCCGAAGGCATCTCCAGTGTCGTAACCCTCCCAGCAGCGAGGCGGTGACGTGGATCGTGGCAGAAAAGAGCGCACGGGACAGGGCAGGGAGAATGGACAGGGAGGAGGGATGGGCAGCAGCCACGCCACCGAGCCTCGACAACAACGACGTAACTCTGAACAAAGTGCCGGCGCAGTTACGCGGGCCGGGACGCGCTACGGACACCCGACGGCTCGTGTCTTCACGTTGCTGCCGCTCCGGACCGCCGGATAAAACGGCTCGTTAAGAATTAATTTGTACGCGCCGAGCCAAATTTAACGTCCGTCGTACCGAAAGCCTCACCGCGAGACCGCCCCGTAACTCCCCCTTACGGCGCCGTTGTCTGACGTTGGCAGCCCTGCCGGAAACTCCACCGCGCGCGCGCGCACTTTGACTTAGCTCCGTGTCGCTAATATTTAGGCTTCTGTCAACAACTATGTCGTCTGCGGGACGGGGAGGAAAAAAATAACGTTGTAAGCCGCTTGAGAGACACAACAGTGTAGGAGTGGAAACCACATCAGTGTGATTCATCCCGGAACCACAACAGAGGCGGCGGTGGCGTAACTATGGCAACATTAGCTCCCCCGCCTTTGTGGAGTCGTCTAGCCGGCAGCGCTCTCGTCTCCTGTGAGACCTACATGCGACAGACTACACCGCCACAAGAGAGTATGGGCAACACTGGAGGCGGGCCCGATTTAAATCGGCGGATTTTCACGCGGCCACTTTATCAAAAGTAGGTGCACGGGGAAAAAAGATGAGTGTGCGAAACTAATTTTTAGGTTGATTCCATACAAGCTGTGAATTTTGGTCGAGGGAACAAATATTTAGTTGCTCTAACGAAGACGTTCGTTGCAGAAGCAAAAAGAGAAAAAAATGCTAAGTGCGCCCAACGAATCTCTTTTGTTTGAGTAGCAATCGTTTCGCTGGAGCAACTAACATCTCAGAACAATTTTGGTTCTCAGGACAAAAATTTACTGCTTGTCTGAAAATCAACAAAAACATCGGTTGCGACCACCAACTTTTTTTCTCCGTGTGGCACACATAGCTCTCGGTATGAAAATCTGAGCGTGGCTGCGCTGCGCTGACATCGATGATATCAACTCGGATATCCGCCGGCAGCAGCCTCCCCCGTGCTCCAGCCGCCTTACCTAACCTAACCTTAACAAACCTAACCTACCTAACCTAACCTAAACTAACTTAACCTACCTAACCTAACCTAATCCGGCCCGGCCCAGCGGCGTGCAAACAGCATTCACTGCGACCACCACCACGCGCCCCGCATACGATTCAATGTTGGCGGGCCGATGGCGGCCAAACATGGGCGTCAATCATATGTGGAGAGAGCGCGGACCTGTCTCCGCCGTCCCAACCCCTCAGAACCCAGACTACCTCTCGAAAACATCCGAGAAAACACCCCCGAAAAATACTTCTAGCCGCACCCCATCAACCACGCGGAACCAACCCCCGCCCCGCCCGTGGGCCTGCGGACTTTGGTAATGAATGGACCGCACGTGCGAGAGTGACAGAGAAGGCGAGTCCCGTAACCGACACTTATGCAGGAGGGAGGGAGACGGGCCGATGTCATTATCACCGAGAAAAACACAATTAATTCTCTTATCGTTAGGGAGACCGTCACTGCAGTCGGACGAGAGCACGATACGGACGGGGTAGGATCATTATTGAAACCTTTGAATCCATTTACTTTCAGCAGCAGTCTGATGAGATGGGGGACGTCATATTTCAAATACCGACGACGTCCTGCTAGGGGAGAGAGTGAGAGAGAGAGAGAGAGAGAGAGAGAGACAGAGAGACACAGAGAGAGACAGAGAGAGACAGAGAGAGAGAGAGAGAGAGAGAGAGAGAGAGAGAGAGAGAGAGAGAGAGAGAGAGAGAGAGAGAGAGAGAGAGAGAGAGAGAGAGAGAGAGAGAGAGAGAGAGAGAGAGAGAGATCAGGGGCGTGGCAAGGATTGATAATACATACACAGCACTCGGTTCATAATCTAACTTTCTCCATCAAAAGTTGTAGTGGTGCCGGCAAAGCCTGCACGACAGCAATATGCCTGATACATGACAATTTTCGGGAAGCACACGGCGCCACTCTTTTGAATGCAAGGGTGCGAACCGAATGGGAGACAGAGAAAGAGAAAGAGAGGGGGGGGGGGGGAAATGAGGTGCGGAAAATACTAGGAGAAACGCAAAAACCCGAGGCAAGAATGAGGGAGGGCCCAACCCCAAAAAGGGACACAAGGGAAGTAGAGAAACGAAAAGGGAACAGAGAGAGAGAGAGAGAGAGAGAGAGAGAGAGAGAGAGAGAGAGAGAGAGAGAGAGAGAGAGAGAGAGAGAGAGAGAGAGAGAGAGAGAGAGAGAGAGGTGAGGAAGGGCGAGGTAGAGGGGGAAATGGAAGTCACGCACACACGCCCGGGAAATATTTAAACGACACCATTACTCGCATATAAAGTGATGTATTTTTAATGACCGAGTGTGTTTCTGATACAAAGGCAACAAAGTGTCCCCCCCCCCTTTCCCCTTAGTTTGATTCCCGCGTCGCGGACGCGGGCCTTCCGGTAACCCCTCTCTGGAGGGGAGCTAAAAGGAATCACAAAGAAACGCGAGTACAGCGAGCGAGCGAGAGAGAGACAGAGCTTGGATTCGCAAGGGAAAAATAGTATCAATTTCCTGGTCTTCTCCGATGTCTCTCTCTGTCTGGCCCGCTCCGTGCGGGAGTGAGACAGACTTGGCTGCCGCTGCATCCCGTAGCGAGAGTTCACCAGAGTCGACAGCAGCAGCAGTCAGCAAGCGTGCGAATTGTCTCATTAGAGATGGAAGTAGTTTTGATCCACGTCTCGCCCGGAAGTCGTATAGTAAACTTGGGTCGTTTTCCGGTTCAAGTAACTTGGCTTCTATATATTCGGGGGCTCGGGATGTGCGCTGCGCCGGGAGAGCACTCGGCCAGTGTGTGTGTGTGTGTGTGTGTGTGTGAGGGAGGTCGTGAGAGTGTGTTAGTGAGTGAAGGGCATCGCTTCCGAGGGCGAATATATGACTGCCGGGCGCCGGGAACTGTCCCGTGCCCTTGCTGTGGTCAAGAAGCGAACGTCACAATCATAAATGAAAAGCAGTAACAGCAGTACCCGGACATAAATCGCCCATGCCGGAGCGGGAAAAAGCGGGTCGCTGCGGCCGTCACCCGGATTCGAACCCGGGCCCCGTATCTGCGCCTGCCCCCGCAGGCTACTTGCGCGGGTATGGCGGAGGAGTTGGGCGAAAAGAGAAATATCGCAAGGCGGAAGCGGCGCTTTACGAGCGGTGCAACATTGTGTAACAAAAGCATGGTCGGTACGGCCTGCTGTACCAATGCGCGACAGCAGCGCCGCCTGGGCGGGGCGCAGCAGAAGCAGACGACAGGCCGATTGTAAGCAAGACGCTTCCACTGACAGCTCAAGCCGAATTTCTATCGATATAAGAAGCTGTCTTCAAATCTTGGCCTTGTTGGTTTCAAAACAGCCTCATATCGCCCCAAACTGCCCAATGACCGCGCCTTTTCCATTAGCGGTGTCCTCCAAGAAAGAGCTGCCTAACCAGTCGGACATCATGGATCGTGCCGCAGCTTTAGGGCCGAGTCTCCAAGAACACTAATAAAGGTCAACGGAGCGCACACTCCAGCGCTGACCTTGAACCGACCTTGAACCGTCGAACGAGAAGTTCTTCAACGAGCCGTCCGACTTGCGCGATTTTTACTGTCCATAAAACAAACTTTGACTGAAGGATTGGGCTGACCCTGATTAATTCATCGGATCCGCCACCAGAGGGCGTTCACCTGCGAGTGACCGCGCACTTGTATTCAACAGACAGTCGCGGCGCCGTTGAATTAATGGTGCATGAAGGAGGGGGGCTGAGCTGAGCAGGGAAGGCCGAGGGGGAAGAGGGACGCCTTCACTTGAAATTGCGATCAATTATGTACGGCAAACTTGTGAAGAAGGAAGCAGTTGGTGGCGCCCCGCAACACACGACGGGGGTACAGTGAACTTCAACAACAAACACGACTGTACAGTCAGATCCAGCCAGCTTCGTGGGGGTTCCGGGGTTTGATCACGTGATTTTTCAACGGTCCCCGTAGAGGGAAAGAGAATCCGAACGTGGGTGTCGCATGGCCACTGCCGCCGCCGGCTTGGGAGTTGATCGATGTGGGCGGGGCTGACGGGGCGCGTGCGTGCCTCGTGCACATCCCCGGCAGGGGGCGCTGGGGGCGCGGGGGACACGGCGCTGCACACGCTCACCCCACACACACACACACACACACACGGCACGGGGACATCATGCAAGTACTACACCACCGGCGTGCACAGATCACGCAACACTATCTGTGACCGCACAACACCGCCAGCCGTTTCCTAAAAAAAAAAAAAAAAACAATTCGCGCGATGCACTGAAAAGAGATCGCCACAATTTGACTGGAAAAACAGCGCCCAGCCTTGGACTTCTGGAGGCTGTTTTAAGAAGGCATTCATTTTCATTATATACCCCATTTGTGAGACCCTGGCCAGGAGCTGAGTGTGGAGACGAGTCTTCGACACAGCCCATCTCCCTCCCCTATCGCCCAAATACAGGCGATGACCGCCCTCGGTGTCCGCGTGGCAGTGGCGTGGCGCTGCGTGGCGCTGCGTGGCGCGGCCACACAAAAAGGCGATCAATCGTTGCGATTACAGCCGCGACGCGCGCTGGACACGCCACGCCACGCCACGCCACGCCGCCGCCGTCTAAATTGGCCGCCACGCACGCCGCCCACTCGCCGGAAACAGCAATAAATGATGAATGAATGCAAGCACCTAGCGGCACCGCCACAGTCACCGCCGTGTTGTCCAGTGTGCGTCTGACTCCGCCATCAAGTGGGTGTGTCCGGAGCACGCGACGGCGGTGACGTCAGGGGGCCGTCGTGGAGGTGCATGCGGCCACACAGAACGAGTCGGATCGGATGATCATGATCATAAACAAGATGACGTTCATGATGATAAACATGAAGATGATCATGATGATGAACATGAAGATGATCATGATGATGAACATGAAGATGATCATGATGATGAACATGAAGATTATGATGATAAACATGATGATGAACATGAAGATGATCATGATGAAAAATATGATGATGATCATGATGATGATGACCGTGATGATGATGACGGTGGTGCATGGGAAGCGCGTCTCTTTATCGGATGAATCGACGATATCAGCCGCGACAATCAGCCGCGAGGCGGCAGCAGCAGCGCCCCCGCCATTCCCAAGCGCAGGGATACACCGGGCACCGCCGAGCACCAGGGAATCTAATTTGGCGGAGCGTCATTGCTGACAGGAGAGAGAGAGAGAGAGAAAGAGAAAGAGAATGTGGTCGAGAAAAAAGGGGAGGAGACAGAGGTGGAAAGTGGGGCAGACGGGGGAGGGACAAAGAGGATGGAGGAAGGAAAAAATGGTGATGAAGGGCATGTTAGTGTGTGTGTGCCTAGGAGACGTCATCCCACCTGGCAGTGACCTCAACACATTTAGCTGGACCACCTGAACACACGTGGGGACCTGGGATGAAGCTGTCATCCACGGTGACAGTGTTGACGTCCGGCGCTGGGTCCGCTAAGGCGCGATGACGTTAAAGTCAAGAAGTCCGCCAAGACCAAGACCCCCCGGGGCGCCGACGTCCGGATCAGAACAACGGGACAACTTGGCCATCACCCTAATTTAAATTTGGCGCCCCCAAAAGTTGGCGGGCGCGCGCACGCAGCACGGCCGCCACAACAACAACACCAACGCCACTGCCGCCACCCCACCGCCTTCCACGAATTAAAGTGCCCGTTGATTTCATTAATTACCTTTTATTATAATAATTTGAGTGCCGGTGGCGTCTTGCGGCTTGACGCGTCTGTTGACGGGGTTTGGAGCAGATGACGAGCGAAAACGATCGACACGGCGGATGTCTCTCAGTTGTCGAGTTATAACTTTCATGTCCTCCATCACTCATTACTGCTTGTCTGCAGCCCCCAAAACTGTGTCCACATTTTGGTAGGTAGGTCTGCTGCCTGAGTGAGTAATCCACAGCTCCGGTCGGACAGTCACAGAAGGCCACGCCTAAACAGGTATGAGAGCTCAGCACCGCCAGGAGCACGTGCGGAAATACAGCCGGGGGACCTTCGGTTTATCTCTCACACGGCTGTACCGTCTCGGACGCAGCCCCGCCTGGGGGCGGGCCGGGGGTGCGACAGAGACAGCAGCAACGGTCCCATCCGCACGCAGCCCTGACCGCACTAAGCCGCACTCGGGGCCCTAAGCGGAACCAGGACCCGTCGACGGAACTTCCCTGCCAGTTTAGAGGAACGTGAGGATTAAAAAAATAAAAATCTTGCCCTACGTTTTGAAATATCTTGGAAGGACGAGAATAGCCCGAGGATTTTGACAACGCCCTCCAAAAAAATTTGGAGCAGGGTCTGTGGTCGGAATAACAAAACATGGCTCTCACATGTTGACCCACTGGGAGCGGACTTAGCGGTCCAATGCCTTATCCGGGATGATACGAGCGGCTTCGATTATTTGCAGGGTGGCCATGGCCAGTGCTCCATCTCCCTTTATCCCACCCCCGCCGCCCTCTGTCTCTCTCCCTCGCACTCCTCCACCGGTCGGCATCGTCCGGTGCCCTGCGCAGAAATTAACAATTGAGGACTCGAGAATCAGAAGAGGAAACCCTGGAGGGACGTGCAGAAACGCCACGCGAGAGGGAGAGAGATGCCGGCAGACAGAGGGGGAAAGGTAGAGAGAGAAAGACAGAAGCAGGGGAGAAGGGAGGGGATCCTTTTGTGTCCGTGCTCTCAGTCCCTTCATAATTCCGTGCGTACTTTTCAATTTTTCAACGCAAGTGCGTGGATGCTTACATCTCGACGGAAGCTGCTCTCTGGAAGCCACGCATCTCGGAGGAGGACTGATACCCGGGGCTCACCGTCCTGAGCTCTCACCGCTGCCGCCGCCACCTCCAACACAGGGGTGACCGGGCCTTGTCCCAGCAGAGGCTCGGTTTGCACACTTGAAACGCGAGCTCTCTCCCCGCAAATTCTACTCGGAATGCGAAGCATTGTCCTCACAGAGCTGTTTGGAACGCCGCTGTCGCAGATTGGAGCTGCGGTCAGTGGAGGCGATGCCAGACTCAGCCGGCGGCTAGACGTATCCAGACTAGTCTCCTCTGCACAGGATGCAGCGCCACCTGCCGGTAGATGGGGGAAGCAGATACCCGGCGCCCGCAGCAGCCGACGCACCCAGCCCCCTCCCGCCTCCGGCCTCCGGACCCTCCTGCGGGCGCGGACCCACCGCCCAAGTTTCGGCCGGCCAAGTTTTGATTAGCAACCAGCCGATTGCCATCTCATAGGCAAAACCAGCGCGGCCATTTCAAAGGCGACGCATTAGCCGGGGATAACGCCCGCCTGCATCGCCCCGCTAACGAGAATACAATACACAGTTCGAAGAGGCCACGCAGTGAAGGAACAAAAGCCCGCCGGAAGGCGGTGGCCGTGGCGCGCGCTGGGGGACGGTGATCACATGTTGCACAGGTCCTGCACATACTGACCCGCGGGCCTGCAGCATTGGTGACAGTGTCGCAGTGCCTCCCACCACCGCCTGCCCTATCACGTAGTACGCGAGCGTCAACCGAGTGGAACTCTGGAGTCGAGAAGCAAAGGTCCCGGGCCGGGCCCCCGCTCCCGGCCGCTCTCAACACTGTGGCACCTTATACGCCCCGCGACGCCGCGCTGTTTGGTTTTACGACTTTTGTGCCGAGTTTTGCAGCACGCCGGCAGCCCTTTCGGGCCGGGAGTCGTGTCCCCGTCTGCCGTGCACTTCACACGCCGTATGGCGACAACGTCACATTTCCTCCGCAGCCATCTCCCTCTTACTTGTCCTTTAGCTTGCTCCCTTCTCTTCCCCAGCCTTCTCCTCCAGCTCAGACTCTTGCTTCTTCTATCCGACAGCCTTCTTCTTCTTCAGCTTAGGCCCCTTCTCCTATTCCACAGCCTTCTTCTCCAGCTTAGGCTCTAGCTTCTTCTATCCGACAGCCTTCTTCTCCAGCTTAGGCTCCTGCTTCTTCTTTCCCACAGCCCTCTACTCTAGCTTAGGCTCCTCCTGCTGCTATTCCACAGCCTTCTTCATCTCTCCATTTCCTTAGGAACCTCCTTCTTCCACTCCTTGGCCTAGTTCTCCTCCTTATCCATCTCTTTAGTAGTCTCCTTCCACCATCCTTAGCCTTCCTATTCTTCTAGCCCCCCCCCTCCCCCTTCTTCTGCCCCTCATTAGCCTTCATCCTCCACCTCCTCAGTGGCGTCATCTGCACTCTATCGCCCATTCGAATCTCTCTCTACTTTACCTGAGACTTCTCTCACCCTCTGTTATGAAGCAGGCGAACACTACAACAGTGCGTCGTGCTGGCGCATGCAGCCACTCCCGGGGAACACGTCTGAAGAGTACGCAACTACCAGATCTGCACGGTACATGCACAACACAGCCAGACAAAGAGAAAGAGAGAGGCGACATGGGGCAGGGGAACGGAGAAAGAGAGGGGCCCGCGTGTAAGTGAAGAAGGGTGTTCCCACAACACCCAGACGAACGCCATACTATGAGGCCAATATTGAGCTCGTAGATGCTCCACCAGCCAGCCAGACCAGCCATCTCTCCCTCACTCCTATTCCCCCCTTTCACATTTTCCCTCTCTGTCTCACTCCCCCTCCCGTGTTGGTCGGAACGAACTCAACTGGACCACGGGATTTGAGTTAAGCTCAGCCAGGCAAGGAATACGATCATCTGCGGCCAATACGGACAAGGACGAGGGGCGCCAGCAGCGCCGTGCTGGAGGGGCGACCATCAGAACAGACCAAGGTCAATAACATGCGCCTCTCAAAGCAGCTCTGGACAGTACTTAATCCGTTTTTACGACCAAGAGCGCGTGCCACCTCGGTATATGACGAACACCCCCGCGATTCCGAGAAGAAATGTATCTCATTGTCCATAATTTTCACGACAAGCGATCACAAAGAAAGTCGGCTCTCTCCTTTCACTTTCGCTCACTTCCCTTCCACTTGTGGTGGGAAGGGGCGCAGCAGTGGGCTGCCCGGCGGAGTATTATGTGGCGCACTCCCGCGGCGATTCACTGGAAACTTTTACCGATGTTTTCGAATTGAATCCAAGGAGATCGGGCTGCCATGACATCCGTCAATTGTTTGTTTCCCCGCTGTAGCGACCCCATTCACCGGCAGACGGGGAGGATATCGCTGCTGCCAAACTTTTCCCTTTGTGGTCGACGCAGGTGGGTTCGACGTCCCGGACTTCTCGAGAGACGCCAACTCCATCTCAGACAAGCCTCGCGGCGCGCCCACACCCTCAGAACTCCTCACCCCCCAGCCGCCTCACTCCAGGCCCAGGCCCTTAAACACCTTTAAACTCTCACAGCCCACTTCAACCCCTATCTTCATCCCCCTCGTATTCAGGCGCACTCATATGTCCAGGGATCCACACCGACCTTCGCAGAGTCCGCACACACTCCGCAGTACACAAACAGCCAACCCCTCGACCGTCGCGTCCCATCACCCGCCACAACCACCCAGCCCCGTCGACCCGGTCGCAAATATTTTAACGCGTCGTTCCGCGAGCCCCGTTAAATGTTTATTTCCATCTGAATGCGAGACGATTTTCAATTTCTCCCTCTCTTTTTTTTGTCCTCGTTCGGCCCCGGCACCCCTTTCTTGTGCGCGGCGCCCACACAAGATCGGCGCCATTTTATTGGCCGGCCGGGCCGACGCGAGGCGAATGTGATTGGGCAGACACCGTTAGGACAGCCATGAAAATCACGACCCAGCCGGACTGACTATTCGATGCGACCTCACCGCGTCCGAGGCGAATCGCGGTTGCATACAGATTTTCGGGTCAGAAAAAAAAAAAAAAAAAACAAACTGAATAAGGGCCATAGAGGTTTATGCATCCTTCAAACCCTGGAGTTATCTCAGTGCTCCATTGTTTACATTAATTTTTTTGTTGTGTCTTTTCTTAGCCACGTGTTTTTTTTTTTGTTGTTTTTTTTTACTGTTCAGAAACTGATCAAAAGCTACTCAACCCGTTTCATATCAACAAAAAAAAAATGAAAATAAAAAAATAAAAAATCCTGAACTTGGCAGTGTACTGGAAAAGGGTGGAAATGGAACCTGGGCAGCTGAGTTGCCGCGTCTGTCCGGGCCGCCAGCCAGCAGCAGCGTGTGACAGTCCCTGCCGATCGTCTCATCCAGAGATTTAATGACGTCCCAGATTGGACTAAATGGGGCGAGTGTGAGCTGCAATTGACTGCACGGGGGAAGCGCGGGGAGCGGCTGGGGCTGGCTGGGGGTGACTTGGTGGGGGTTAGAGGGGGGGGGGGAGTGTTGTCGCTGCTGCTGCTGCTGCTGCTGCGACAAGGCCTAGGAAATCACTCCACTTGCGGATTACAGGGCCTCAATGGGCCTCACATGCGTGGGAAGCGACACACGGGGCCGACACGGGGCGGACACGGGGCGGACACGCCGCAAGTACCCCAGCCCCCGACAATTTAGAGCTCCGGCCTGCGCGCCACAATCGCCGGTGCCATCTTAATCCGGCCCGCAGCCACCCCCCCCCTCCAGACACGTGGCTCCACTTGAGGCACATCGCTAATGTCAGTTCGGTTCGGCAGCAGCTGCAACGGCTTTACGCTGATAGGATGGTTTCGACCCAGGTAAGAAAACTACTCCCTAACCTGCTTTTTTTTTGGTGTGTGTGTGCGCGCGCGCGCGCGCGCGTGTGTGTGTGTGTGTGTGTGTGTGTGTGTTTTGCAGGGTGTGGTCCCTGATTGAAAACATGTTACGGTCCGAGGGGAGAACGCGGTGTGGCACACAGCAGGTAACGGGGCGTCCCCTCCCTTTGCATCTGACCGACACACCGGCAGCAATACGAGGCAGCTAGGGGCAGCCGGCAGCCCTATCCAGTCCAACAACAAAGCCTCGGGCCGCCGCCGCCTCTCCTGCGCCGAAAAGTCGTCGTCGAGGGTTCGAACCCACCCAGGGGATCGCCGCTTTTGGAGCGTTTCCGACTCACCCTTACACACACACAAACACACACACACATACACACACACATGAACACACACACACACGCGCGCGCGCACGCACACACGAACACACACGCACACACACACCCACCCTTCTCGTGCCTCCACTTGAACGTTTTTCTTCCGTTTTTCCGCCTTCGATTTCTCTCTCCTCTGCGGGGGGGCAGCAGAGGGGTGTCGGCTGGGGACTCAGGGGGGCTCCACCCCCATACCTCACTCCCACGGGGGCGGCCGCCAGCCCCGCCCCCGCCCCGCCCCCGCACGGGGTTTGTCTAGGGGTTGGCCTACCCTGCCACACCCCCGTACGTGCCGAGTCACCGCCACTCGGATACACACGGCGATCTATCGAGCCGTAAGCCGCCGAGCCCGCACGCACGCACGCGCACACACGCACGCACACACGCACACCCACATCCCCCGCTTGTTCTTCACACCCCCAATTTACACTGGAAGTAAACGCAATGGAAGTGAAAGTGCTCCCTTCCCCCCTCTACCGCCCTCTCAGGCGGACCCTCCCCCCCCCCCCCCCCACCCAGCCCAGCCCCCCCCCCCCTCGACGCGACTCAATTGAGAAATATCGCCAACAAAGCTTAGGCCGTTCCAGCCCCTGCCCCCCCTCCCCCCTCCTACCCAGAGCCCTCGTGTACCCACATGCGATATCACCCAGGGATTCGGAACGAATATTCGTACTCCCTCCTCCAACACACACACACACACACACACACACACACACACACACACACACACACACACCAACTGGAATGGATAAGCCAGCCAGCCGGCACAGACACTGCACCTATTGTGTGCAAATACGACCAAAACCTTCTCATGCACGGTGCAGGGCACACTCCAGGCACCACTTCCGCGCAGATTCCCACAATTTTCTCGTAAGCAACTGGAGGGGGAGGGGGCGAAAAGAGGGAGGGGGGGGGGCGATAACCTAGAGTAGTATAGATTCCCCATATGGAGATGTGGAACTGTGCAAAGCTGAAATTAAAAAAAAAAAAAATAAAAAAAAAACAGGCGAAGAAATATTTTCATTCCGGTGTAGACCGAGAAAGGCCATCACTCACCGGCAAATTGAAATCATCCCGACGCGACGGGGGGCACAACACAACCCCATCCCGGCGCTCGATATACGGCCCTCTCACTCGCACTCACACAACAGCAGGGGGAGCAGTCATCGCGTGATTTGTACCGTGTGCTGTCTCGAAAATGGCAGGTCACGCAAATTATTTCCCCAGGCGAAAAAAGAATATAAAAAAAAATCACACTATCGTCTTGAGGTGAAGAACAGCTGGGAAAAAAGAAGAAGGCAGGAGGAAAAGTAGTGAGAAGAGGGGGCTAAAGGTGTGATAAACGAGGAGGAGGCGGTGATGACGCGTGCAGCCAGACTGAGCACGCACCGGCCAAACCACACCTCATCGCCTCCCCCTCGGTGCAATCTAGACTCCCCCTGTCCCTCTCTCTCTCTCTCTCCGCCCGCCGCACCGGCTGCCCTCTTCTCTCTCCCACCCCTCCACGCCCTGCCCTTCCCCCCTCCACGCTTCGTCTCTCTTTGCGGTGGTACTAGTAATTATCCATCTACGCGGATAGGGCGGGAGGGAGAGGGCACCCCGGCCTGACCTACACACACACACACACTCACACACACACGCTCTCTCTCTCTCTCTCTCTCTCTCTCTCTCTCTCTCTCTCTCTCTCTCTCTCTCTCTCTCTCTCTCTCTCTCTCTCTCTCTCTCTCTCTCTCTCTCTCTCTGCACCGTGCCAGCACACTGACGTCAAATGAATTTTCGTTGAGACGTCGCCCCCCCGGTCGCGCTATCGGGTCCGAGGGGCAATTTCTCGTCGACGAAGCGTCGTCTACGGGGCACCTCCCCGACGGGCCAGCCCCCTCTGCCCTCTCTCCTCCCCCCTCTCTCCTTCCCCTCCCCCTCTCCTTCCCCTCCCCCCTGCCCTTACTGGACACGGGGGAAAACACTTTGCGCTTGGTCATACAGCCCGGGGACGTGCCCAACCCACGTAACTGCGCCCCTCCAGTCTCCCGGCACAGTCCCGCATCGCTGTCGTGACGCACGACGCGTGCGTGTGGGACTATTGCAGTCACGTGACAAGAACCCCGTCATTTTCGGGGGGAACGTCGACGACGACGAATTAAAGTGCCTTATCATTTAAACAGCATAAAAAAAAAGTTTAAAAAAAAAAATCCGTGTGGGTCCGAACTGCAGTCGTCGTCCCGCCCCGCACTACCAGGAGATAATAAAACTGTTCCGTTCGCCCGGTGTGTATACATTTCCTGCCACAATCTGATCACATTAAGAACGCCGCCTGCTGTGCGCCGCTCCGCCCGCCGTTTTCACGAAATGAAATAATAAAACACGCCTCTTGCGGCATGGGTCATTCCGTCGTCCCTTCACGTTAGAAACGACAGTTTTTATTCTGTTTTATTTTAATATTTTAGCGATGGTTTCGTGACAGCCGTGAATATCGGGCACTGACGGCATGCACGGCGCCTGCGAAAGTTCGGGTAGGCAAGCCCGCATGACACGCATGCGTGGCAGGCGCGGTATTGCCTACCCACCAGGCGCCATGTGCCAGGATCCTTCCCGGATTCGAAATCGGGTGCACATATGCGGCCTGATAAAGGGCGGATAAAGGCCTCACGCCGCTACCGCGACCTGCCGTGTCCAACCTCCATATCCACATCGGCCCCCGAGTGAGACAACACCACCTGTCGTGTACTCCCTCCCTCCCTCTCTCCTCTGCTCCCCAAACGCCACGTTCGCGTTTCTGGGCTCCATTCCACTTGGTGGCGATGAGGCCTCCCCGGGCTAATGGCGCCCCCGGGAACCTATCCTACCTGTGCTGGGCCGGGCTGGGCCGATCCGATGGTCACTTCGCCAGGCACGGTCCCCAACAACACCCCGAATAATGTTTACGGTTTTCTGTTTTTTTTTTTTTTCTTTTAAGAAAAGTTTAATTATAATATTCTGGAGATGCATTTTTGTTACTTTCTGCAATTACTTAGAATTTTTCGGTGTACACTCAGCATCTCTCCGTTTTATTCCAGTTGGGTAGTGAAAGGCCATCATCCCCAGAACCGCTGGAAGATCAGCCCGGCAGTCATCGAGCTCCGGGAGTGTCGACTGGAGGTATCCAATTGGCAGCAATTAGCGGCCCGGCCTGGCCCACTCAGCTGCTGCAGTTTAGTTCTCATTTCCCTGAGTGACGGTCGAGACACTCACCACTTTGCCCGCTCGGAAAGGGACGACGAAAATAATGGAATATAATGATTAATCGTTTCACAAAAGTTCGGTATCGCGCGCGCCGCAACTTTTCCCTGCTCTCGCTCTTATTTAAAGTTTACCACACGGGCCGTGATGGCGGTGCAGCACTCTTTGAAATTGCTGCACCGACCACTCGCCGTGCAGCGGCCGTGCCGTGGCGCACCTGCAGGCGTCCGGACCACAGGCTGCCAGACTGCACAGAAACAAACTCTCCGGTCGCCTCACATTTTACTCTTTCTGCAATATTCCAGAGAGGTTCGTGACGGGAGTCCGCCAAGTCCACGTTAAAACAAGCACCTCTTCGTTGGTACAACTGAAAACAAAAAGTTCCCTAAGCAAAATTTGAGTTCTCAGAGCCAAAAAAATTAGCTGCGACAACCAAATATTTTTTTCTCCGTGATATGCAGAGGGTACCAACAAGGGGCACATATGAGAAAGGGCGAGAGCGGAGGGCATTTGGAGGGGAGAGGGGGAGGGAGGGAGGGGGGAGGGAGGGGGGGCTGCTGGTCTATTTACTGTCACAACAGGGGGAGTTGCTGCCGCGCGCGCACACAGTCGCCATGGACTAGCGTGGACCGCCCGCCCCCGTGCGCACACACACGCACACTCGCGCACACACACGGACACGCGCGCGCGCAAACGCGGCATATATACCGACCAGAAATTAATTACCATTCTTCGAGCACAATTAGACGACGACAAACAGACAGAACGACGCTACTACCGCGCGCACTCACACGCACACACACACGCGCGCACAGCGACGCTCACAGACACAGATCAGCGAAAGCTTCGGCGCACACACACACACACACACACACACAGGCGCGCACACATGCTATATGAGATTCGCAGCTCGCTTGCCGCTGTGTACGCCCACGATATGCATGTGAGTGTGTGTCCCATGCTTATATCTGGGATGCGACCGGCAGATGAGGGCTGGGCTACGTTCGCAGCGCGTGTGTGTGTGTGTGTGTGCATGTGTGTGTGTGTGCGTGTGTGTGTGTGTGTGCGTGTGTGTGCCGCTGTGCGGACACAGCCGGGGCTGGTTAGGTCCAGGTGGCCAGCGTTCCCACGGCAAAACACACGCCGGGGCTAGCCAGCGCCCCGGGGCCCCGCCTGGGGTCCTGCAGGGGGCGTTATTGTTATGGCCCCCGTGACCTGGCGGCGGGCCGGCAGGGCGACACGGTGCTCGAGACACCCCGCAAGAACCGCACGAGACCAGGCGGATCACAGCGAAATCAGCAACCAAAAATAAATCATCCAATTGTCCAAAAATGACGACAATTTCGGTAACTAAATAAATTAGAAATGGGTTCGCAGCTGCCTTAAATTGCTAATGCTCAGTTTTTTTTTGTGTGCTCCATTTGCCGTGCTGCAGCAGGCGTCACCATCGAACACCTTCCGTGCACACACACACACACACACAGGCCCATTGTGGACACACCGTCCATCCGTCTCTCTCGCACGGCAGGCCGCACCCCGCATCGGGATAGACAGAGACGGCCGTATAGTAGCGTGACTGCCGCAAAAATGGAAAAGGAGAGCGGAGAGAGAGAGGGGGGACCACGCCCAACTCATTAAAAGAAATGTGTGTGTGTGTGTGTGTGTGTGTGTGTGTGTGTGCGCGCGCGCGCGCCGCAACGTCACCATCCATCGCGTCCGCCAGACAAAGGCGCGGGATCACGCGCAAACAGCACAGGTCAGGGCGGCAAATTCAAACACGACGCGCCCGGACGGACGCACGACAAAACGCGGGGAAATTTGAAAAGCGTCGTCATCAGGGGGGGGGGGGGGGGGGGGGCTGCGAGGAGGTTCATGGAATGTGTCACTGACAACCCCGCCCTGTGTGATTTGGAGAAGTGCACAAGCAGAAGATACGATACCAAGATACGAGTGGGGAGCGCCGACAGCTCGCCGATCATCCTACTGTATGACGGCCACTGTGATTTATAATCACGTGATCGGACGGATGCACGAGAGAGAGAGAGAGAGAGAGAGAGAGAGAGAGAGAGAGAGAGAGAGAGAGAGAGAGAGAGAGAGAGAGAGAGAGAGAGAGAGAGAGAGAGAGAGAGAGAGAGAGAGCTAAATTGCGCGCCGAGCGCCCGTCACACAGCCCACCTGTATTTATATATATATATCGACATTGCTGAGTTATTAGCCCCCCCCCCCCCCCCCCCACACACACACTCACACTTCTCGGAACGACCGCATGAGACGGAAAAGCGAACGACGCAAAAGGGGGTAGCCTTCGGTTGTCCTCTACGGTCCTTGCCTGTCACGGTGATCCATAACCCCAGAGTAGTAAGGTGGTCCCGCTACAAAGTTTCCGCGCAAAACTGAAAACTAAATTACTGTGGCTCTCATGTGTTTGGATGGTGGTGGTGGTGGTGGTTGTGGTGGTGGTTGTGGTGGTGGTGGACATGGTGTTGTCGGATGGTGGTGCTGTTGGCCTGGGGGGTCACTCCATAGTCCGAGCCAGCCTTGCGGGCTGGGGGCGGCCGGGGGCGGCCGGGGGCGGCCGGGGTCGGCGGTTCTGCCCCAAGGGCAATACGCATTGATGGTACGGTCCAACAAGCTGGGCCGGACATCGTCCGAGGGACAAGGACATAATTACTGACCATGTCCAGGGGCGGGGACCGTCAATGTCCGGCAGAGAGATGACAGGTGGATGTCCCGCCCCGGGCTCTCCCACGGGACCCCCACGGGGCCTCGGGGGGCGCCGGGATTCGAACCCGGGCCGGGCTCATAGCGCGGTGCCTCCGGGAGACATTTCGCGGCAGCAAATAAACGTAGCAACGAGCGAGCGCGAGCGAGAGAGGAAGCGAGAGAGAACACCGCACCGAAGTAGAAACGCGGGGAAAGAGAGAGACGAGGCGATAGAAGCTTGACCGGTCGTAGCGCGGAAACAAGGACCTCGTCAGCGCCAGGACAACGCCAGGACCTCCTCTCCTCGGTCCGCGGACCCAACGAACAACGAGGACATCGTTGTCAGCCTAGCTCTCCGTGGTCTTGTTGTGCCTGCGCCACGCATCAGCAGACTGCTGTATTTATAACGCGGTATCGAACCGCGGCCCCATCACGGCGTGGAGCGTGACCGCAGCGTGAGCCTCTGCATAAGTAACGTGACATCGTCTGAGACTTGCACACAGCCAGCGCGCCTGCAGGGTAGGCAACACGCCCGCACGGGTGCGCGGCGGGTCTGCCTAACCGCGGGTACGCAGGCTGAACCGAGACACGTAATCGTGAAACGTCGGCCCAACACGATGCAACGATCCATCCACACGCCTTATCCGGTTTTCTTCTCCTTCTTCTTGTTTTTTTCTAAAGCACCGCCACCTCACGGTGCACGTTCCTCAATCACATCCCCCTATCCGCGGTGAGGTACACCGCCGCCTCGCAGTCACTTCAATTTGGCCGGGGGATTGAACGGATTCGACACGCTTCTAGCAAGGCGGCGGTGAAGCCGGGGGTCCGTCCACAAACCCCGTACACAGCCCGGAATCGTGTCCTTAAGGCAGAGGCGGAAATTATTTATTATTTTCCCAATCAGACACGTAAATTATGGACGCCCCCTCGGCTTATCGCGGTCCGAAAAAAAATTGCGCGGAGCAGACGCGACCGAATGTCACTGGGGAGCACTAATGCCTCCGCGCTCTCTCTCTCTCTGACGCCCGCGCGGCTCAGGCAGGCTGTCTCTGTCAGCCGCAGGACTACGTCAACAAGGCGCTGTTTGTCTCCAAGCGACCGCCATTATAGCATATACGGCTAGCTGCACTTCTGCATACAGAGTAGTGAGTGGGGAGGCGGGCCGGGCTCCACAACCACCGCGATGGATCGGAGCTGCCAACCGCGCACGTCAATGGGGATGAAATTTCCTACCAACTCACCGCACCGTAAAAAAAAAACTTTCCTACCTCCTCACCACCACAACAAAAAAAATCTCCTACCAACTCACCACCACGAAAAATAATCTCCTACCAACTCAGCACCATAAAAAATAATCAAGTTTGACGTACCACAGAAGTCTGCTTTTGTGAGGCACCACGCTGAGGGTATTTTGGTCTGAGCTGCGTTCAACAGTAGAGAAGCCAGCCATCTGAGCAGCCCGCGCAATGGTAATAACATCGTAACAGGGATTTCAAAGACTGTGGGAACAAGTAGCAGGCTAGCCAACAGACGCGGGATGGTTTTGCTCCTTACAGTTCCGCCCCTACGCCCCTCTCTCTCTCTCTCTCTCTCTCTCTCTCTCTCTCTCTCTCTCTCTCTCTCTCTCTCTCTCTCTCTCTCTCTCTCGCACACTTTGTCTTCCTCCCTCCCTTCCCTAATTAGCCTAAAGCATTTTCGAGGCAGACAAGGAGCCCTCCTCCACGCCGAGAGTCACTCGAGGCGCCCCCACACAGACCGCAACATTTTTCATACTCACCGCCTCCCGAACCGGCGGCCTGAATGGCGGCGGCTCGCGGCATCAGGTGAGCGCGGTGCGCGTCGAGACCGCGCCCAGGAAACGCCTCCCAGAGGCAAGGACTACGAGGAAACACTGCAAGGAAAACCAAGCGTGGACCGGCGGGAGGGTGGGAGAACGGGACAGCAACAGGATCACTGAGTAGAGGACCTCCGACAAGAGCAATTGAACACGGTAAGGCGTGCGACTCGTGCGAAACAGGGGGCGTGGAGGAGGCCAGCAGACGACACAGCGGGTCTGCGGGAGAGAACGGCAAGGCGCAGCAACGGCCGAGTTGTAGTTGCTCCAACAAAGAGGTTCGTTGCAGGAGCAAAAATCAGAAAAAATATAGTTTAATGCACTTAAAAAAAAAATTCCCTCACCAAATTTTATTTCTCAAAATCGAAATTCACTACTTGTCTGGAAACCAACAAAAAATATGAGTTGTGAAAACTAATCCTTTTCTTCCGCCAGTGACATAACACCGTGTTAGGCGTTACGCAGTTTGTGAACGACCCCCCAGAAAAATAGACATGCCTCCCCGTGTTGGGCGGAGAGGTGAGAGGAGGGACCCAACACTATTGCGGTGCCGGCGGCTGGAGAGACAACAGCGGCAAGTAAATACGGGGAGGAGGAGGAACGAGAACAAATATCGGCCCGGTCCGGTGAAAATGAAGATGAAAACCTCTCCGGGCGGAAGCATGGCGAGGGGCATTTACAAGCGGCGTGACAGCGTGCTCCTGGTGCTGCGGCCAGGTGTGGACACACACACACACACACACACACACACACACACAAAACAAACCAGAGAGGTGGCGCCCCCAGACAAAGAAAGTGAAAAAGGTTGTGGCATGAGTCTAGCCCCGGCCGGTAAACAAGATCCGAGCACACCCAGCAGGAGGGGACGCTCTCCCGTCGATTTGTTTCCAACATTTGTGCGGCACACGACGAACGAGCCAGACATGAGGTCGCACGTCCAATAAGGACGCCTCACCGAGAACCTCTTTCCTGTTTTCTTTTGCAAATACTAGTTTACTGCTGGCAGCGGCGGCAGGGCAACAAACGCAGACCAGAGAATGCCAACAGCAGAACGTTTGCCGGTCTCTTTACGACAACTCCACAAACACAACTCAAACACGGGGGCCGCCGGGGGGTGCATTTTCATCTCGCCATTCCTTCCGCCCGCAGGCGCGGGGCGGCGGCCCACCGGGCAGAAAACACGGCGCGGAAAACACGGCGCGGAGAGGTGCACCACAGATTCATCGAGTGCCCCCCTTCAAAGAGAAGCCAGCCGGGGCTGGAATGTGCCGCACCCCGCACCCCCGCGCCCCGTGCCGCACGGACCTGTGGAACGTTCCGACAGTCATTTCCATACCAACCTGACGGCGTGGTGCAGCCGACAGTCATTTCCATACCAACCTGACGGCGTGGTGCAGCCGACGGGAAGGAATCAGACCAGCATTATGCATGCCTCCCCAACAACTCCCCATGTAGCCTACTCAAACAGGGATGATTTACCTGGCAAAGGAATGCTGAATGGTATGTGCGTGCTTCAGTTGCCATTTCTTTCGCCTGAAATTACAGGAATCGGCGCATCAGTGTCAGGTTCGACGGGTACTCGAGATGCAAGCGAACCATGATTTAAAAATCAACCTTTTTTCTGATTTTTCCATGTTTTCTCAAAGTTTTTCAAATTTTTGCTGAAAAGTTCTTACTCTTTTTCAAAAAAATTCTGGTTTTAGTCTGACTTTTTTTGAGGGTGTACATTGTTTATTGTTTTGTTTTTGAGTGAGGAACCCTTTGGTCAGGTCAGTGAAACATTTCAAAAGATGCCCAGATATCTTTGGCACAAAAACAAAAAATTGATTCCAGCTTGATTTGCGGATTGCTGAAACCGCGTCAAGGTTCAACGTCGCCAACTTCCTGCGGATACACCGCCGGCCGCCGTTTTGTTTCTCTCCGCGCGAAAACAAACGGTCGGCATCGCCACCGATGCCCGGCAACGTCCAATCAACGGCCGCCAATCACCCCCGAGAGATGGGGGAGGGGGAGGCAGAGGTTAAGAACGCGTCACACGGTGACAGCTAATCGAGGCACGGACAGTGGGCAGGCCGCAGGCCACGTGTGGGGGAGGGGAGGGCAGAAGAATTGATCACACGGACCAATCACACACGCACAGGGACCAAGAGCCCTTAGGGACGCACTATGAGTTCCGGCCCACAAGTCGCGCGCGGCCAGGCGACGCTCACAAACAGCCGCCAGCTTCTAAATGACAGTAGCTGGTCAGACTGACCCGGAGGGTGGAATCGAGACTATGGCGCAGCTCACGGAGGAAGGAAAAGTCGACGTCACCGTCCAATTTTGAACCAAAAGTTACACGCAGCTCGGAGCCAGGGTCTCAAAAATGGTAACACATGACCTCTTCTGACCGAAAATGCGGAAGATTTTTAAGTTGGGAGACGCCTGCTGCGATCTTCCTCATTTCCACCCACAAAAGGCTATGCGACCCCATTTTCGGGACCCTGGAGCCAAGCTGAGTCTGGCTCAGGAATCGAACTGTAAGTGTGACGGCACGTTTTCAAGAGTGGCCAAATCTGCCCAAAATTGGTCGGTGGCTCCTTCGTTTTCCCGCGTGTATTCGTTTCGTTGTTCTGCCGCTGGCCGCGCTGTCGCGGGCTGTCTGCCCAGCTCGGCGTAATCGATCCATGCAAACGTGTCTCGCCCCGGTGCGCAATGCAGCATCCCAGAGCGAGCGAGAAGGCGCCCTTATCCTTCCAGCGAGAAGGACAGAGATGGAGCGAGGCGGCGGGGGGTGGGGGGTGACGGAATAGGCGGCCGTGGTTTCCTCAACGACCAGCAGACCGCTAGCAGTTAAAAGGGAGGTCAGTTTTAATATTCTCCTATTTTATATTATTTTCTTCCCGAGGGCGCCCTCCGTGGATTTCATCCCTCTTTATGACGTCATTACATCAGCGCGGAGGAAACACGAAGTGGACCGCTTTCAGGGCGCTGCACAGGGGAGACCAGGGGAACCTCGCTGTTCAGCTGTGTGAAGCTGCCCCGACACGGCGCAGAAATGCGGCGATCGCCGAGTGCAACCTGGCCTCAATTACAGGGAGGAGAATAAATGCAATTATGGCGCCATTCATTACCGACTCGATAAGGGCACTTGCCGAGTCCCCGCAGAGCCCGCAGACCAATCAGACCACGTCTTCTCCTCCATCCGCCAGCAGCCGCCGGTAGCGCAGGAGCTTCAATGCGATCACAATAATAAAAAATATAAGATTTTAAAAAATACCACTGGTAACTCTGTATTTCACAAACATCCAGCAGCACCACAGAGGGAACAAAATAGACACACAGCCCCGGCAGTGAGTACGCGGCCAGTTGCCGGGCAGAGAGCGGGTTTGTTCACCAAGGACATTTTCATGTTTTATTTTTAATCTTTTTGTAAGTTTTTGTTTTCCATCATTTTTATTTTTTATTTTTAAAGAAGGCGCCCTCTGAAACCACCTGACATCATTACTCACATCCTAAGCCCCCGCAACTACCCCCTTGTTCGTTGTTGTCCTCACGAGTTATGCAGATTATAATTTTTCAGAACTGTCCGGCGAGTTGGACGCGCGCGCGCACTCTCTCTCTCTCTCTCTCTCTCTCTCTCTCTCTCTCTCTCTCTCTCTCTCTCTCTCTCTCTCTCTCTCTCTCTCTCTCTCTCTCTCTCTCTCTCTCTCTCTCTCTCTCTCTCTCTCTCTCTCTCTCTCTCTCTCTCTCTCTCTCTCTCACACACACACACACTCACACACATCCACCCGTACAGAAAGGGAGACGGCTCGCATTCAAACAAACAGGAAAACGTGTACACACACACACACACACACACACACACACACACGGGTCCCTTTTGAATGCTAAATCGCGGCACTTGCAGCAGGCAGAGCGGCTACTATCAACACCGCAGTTCTCCGTGCTGCCGGCCGCTGCCTTTTCAGCTGCCACTGTCCGCACTGGAACTGACTTTCCCATGTTTTGGAAACGGCGACACACCGACAGCGAGGCGTCGGGGAGACCTTCTCTCCCTGCCGGCTCTGAAAGGCTTTCATTCGTGCTTTTTGCTCTAAGCCGGCCAACAGCAACAACAACCCGAAACTATTTGAGCCGGCGGCTGGGCCAAAGCCGGCCCCAGGCCTGCCTGCACCGCCACCGCTGTGCCCCCGATCGAAATGTCGGAATGAATCCGCACGGCTGAGTTATTTATGCTGCCCCTCACTGGAATAATTTCACTTTTTTATTTTTTTCTCGCTCACTCCTCCTCGCTTCTCCCGTTGTTATTTCTGGTTGGTTTCTTTTCCTTTGCCGTGTGTTTCCCTCCCCCCGAAAAAGCTTATGCCCACCGACTGACTCGGATATGCGACAGCACCTCACCGAGAAAACGCGAGTCACTCAGCGGCCGAGGGGGTGCGAGAGAGAGAGAGAGAGAGAGAGAGAGAGAGAGAGAGAGAGAGAGAGAGAGAGAGAGAGAGAGAGAGAGAGAGAGAGAGAGATGGGGCGGAGGGAGCGAGACGGAGCGCGTCACAATGATAAAAAGGGGGGTGAGTTACCGCAGTGGTGTGATCCGGGGTCATTGTGGACTATAATTTGCCATTCGGTTCAAGAGAAAACGAAAAAAAAAAACAGGGGGCAGAGGGTGGCAGAAAAAACCCTAAAGAGAAAAAGCGCGTACACACACCGCAGCACAAACAAAAGCCCCAGATAATTGATTATATAAATAAACCATGGGGCTGGTTCCCATTGGTTCCCTTTTCATACCTTCAAAGACAGCATCAGCAGCAGCAGCAGCACCCCTTTCAGCCACCGTTATATTACCTGCTTTGTTGAGCACCACAAGTGACCGGCGGAGACTGACACTTTAGACTCAGACATTTTTTGGATGACGTCTCTAAACCTCTGTAGAAGGCTCTGACATATTTATTTTTGCGCGCATGTCGGTGCGTTCTCTGTGTACAAGGTGGGCAATTTTAAGAGACGAGGGCTTTTGCTCTTTCTTTCCGCGGCATAAGTCCAACGACCCCAACGCACCTTCGAAAATATTTATAGAAAAAAATTACAAAAGACGAGTTTGCAAAACGATATAAACCTCATCGAGCGTAATGAAACAGCAGAGGGAGAAATGCGACACGGAAAATACCCGGAGGGAAGAATGATAAAGGCAGACAATGGGGAAAACAAGAGTGCAGGGCCACGGCCCGGCACAGCCCGGCACAGCCCGGCACAGCCCGGCACAGCCCGGGGCACAGCGCTTACGCGATGGGTGCCTCTTGCGTATGACAGCAGTCTGATTGCCAACGGCGGCCATGAAGACCATCAACAGGAAAAGAGTAGGAGCGAGAGAGAGAGAAAGGGGTTCAGGGAGCGGAAAACACACACACACACACACGCACACAGAGGTCACGTGACAAGTTGACGGCCAGGGCTCAGCAGTATACACCCACACGGTACAGTTCAGGATATACCACACACACACACACACACACACACACACACACACACGATGACATAAGAGGTTGTGGTCCTTCTTACCGTCCGCATTTCTGAACTTGGTCGCTGCAACCAGCACACTCACCTGCAAGAAGAAGGAATGCATTTCGTTAGTAAGTAACCATAGGTAAACAATAATGTAGCAGACGCCATGACCATCCCCACAGAGAGGAGAAAAATATATTAAACTGAACGATAATGATGCTGTGCAGTGGAGCTACATATAACACAATCTCAGACGATACTTTGTTTGCTGTGAACGTGTGTCAGGGAGGTGTTCAGACTGCGTAGCCCGGCCAGCTGGGAGCACGGGCAGAGTTGGATGCACCGCCCTGCCTGCGGCAACCGGGTGCTCCTGAAGTTGGAGGCAGCCGCGGTGCGCGTGGGAGTTGTGCGGGTATTTATGGAAGTGTTGGATAAGACTTGACTGGCCCCGGCTGAGGCCGGCTGAGGCCCCGGGCTCTCGCACCGGCCGGCTCCCGCTGCCTGCTGTTCGCTGCGGATGAAGCTGAGCTCTCCATGGAGTGGTGATGCCCCTCCCACACCGTACGCAGTGTTAGTTACACCGAGAGGACCACGATCAATCTCACTGGACAAGTCATTTCGGATTTGAGACAGGAGTTCTACTCTAACAGGTGTAAATTATCACCGTGGTTCATACTTTGGGAGTCTTTACTACCATCAAAGAAACCAAAAAAAATAATTAGCTGACACTAAGGAATACCACAAATTTCGAGAAAAAAAAATTCACGAAAAAGTTTCCTCGGTTTGTGGAACGTCGAAACATCTCGACATTTTCACTTCTGAGACAATGTTTTTCCCTCCAAGTCACGGGACTTGTAAAATTTTAGAAATCAATTTTTGGTGCAAGAGAATGTGTGCAAGTCACTGGCAGTTCTCGTCTTCCCCTCCGATATTTTCCCACAGTCTTTTTCGAACACGCCTACTCGAATTGAGACGGTGCTGCACACAGGCCTCCTCAACACTATGTTGGTTCGCCGCGCCAGAGCGGAGCAGAAAACAAGAGAAAACAGGCTCGTGGCTGCTCTCTCTCCTTTGTGGCTGTCTGAGTCTTGTTACCTTGTGCTGCCCCCCGGCGCCCCCTGGCGGCGCCCCGCTACACCCCTCCCCCGATAATCCTCATACATTTCTTGTGGTCACGCAGCGCGGCTTCTGTATAGAGCGCCGGCGCCTCTAAGCCCGGGCTGAACCTGCCCCGGATTGCTAGCCCGAGATGGAGAGAGAGAGAGAGAGAGAGAGAGAGAGAGAGAGAGAGAGAGAGAGAGAGAGAGAGAGAGAGAGAGAGAGAGAGAGAGAGAGAGAGAGAGAGAGAGAGAGAGAGAGAGAGAGAGAGAGAGAGAGAGATCTTCCCTCCTGCTCACCCGCCAAGCGCACAACACGCAGCCCGGTGGAAACGGATTCCCAGTTCCCGCCCAGGTTGGGCTGCAGCAGCCGCAGCTATGCAGGGGGTACCTGATGGATGTTGGTTCGGACAGAGATGTTACATAACTTGTGGACGTGACCTCGTCCACTGAGGTTTGCGATGCCCCGGAGGCCGCCGCCGCCGCCGCCGCCGCCGCCGCCGCCGCCGCCGCCGCCGCCGCAGCCGCCGCCGCAGTCACAGCCGGCCGTAATTTTTACTTTTTCATTTTCCCCCGAACAGCATTGCGTTTTGATGGGCGCTGGGCCGGGCGGCGCGCGCCGCTACAACATTGTGGCCGGCGGCCGGCGGATATTCGGTCCGCGCTGCCGCTCCATAACCAGGTCATGTCCGCCACCAATCTGGCCCTGATCACACCACTATTCCAGGAAACCTTGCTTTTATTTTCGAACCACTTCCGAGTCCGCGCGCGGGAGCGAGAGAGAGAGGGAGGGAGAAGCGAGGAAATTCGTGCCATATCAGGCTGGAACCAGATCCAGCCCCGCGCGGACTGACCGTATAGCCGCGCCCGTAACATTAAAGAACAGGTCGTATATTTTTAGGTGAAGTTTATGTCTCTGTGTGGCCGCTTCTGGGGGCCCGGATCTGATCAAGACTGTATCCAGCGCTGGCCGACACAGTGCGACCAGCGCCCGCGTGTAAAACTGGTACACTATGTACATAATTCTCCGGCCGCGATAGTGGTGCGAGAGAGACAGATAGCCACAGAGAGAGAGAGACAGAGCTACACGGGGCCTTGTCCGAAACTCCAGCTGCGCCCTTTTACAACTTGCTCATGAAAAGCGCGCGGATTACATGACGACATGAGGAACGGCCTTTGGGCGCTCCTCTTCCGCCATGACAGCACGGAGGCGGCCAGCTGTTTGTTGTTCCCTTTCCTGCCGCAAAATTTGCAAAAGCATCGTAATATATATATATATATATATATATATATATATATATATATATATATATATATATATATATATATATATATATATATATATATATATATGTATCCTGGGCGCACGTGATGCATGTGACCGCCTTTGTTTTGCTTGTGTTATCCGTTCCGTTGTATCCATCATGGAGGGCTGTGGAAATATTTGTGTGGGTTCGTGATGATGGGCTACTGCAGGCTCCGCAGGGCGGTGGTGTTATCCTACGCGCGTGAAGTATTCTGATTTGCGTTTTTTTTTTGTGTGTGTGTGTGTGTGTGTTTTTGTGTATTTTGTGCTTTGACTGTGGTTAAGAAGTGTGCGATAAAAATTGTGAAGGGTTAAGGTCAGCGGCAAGGGCAACGTCAGCGATGACTTTATACTTCCACTCCACCAGCCAGCACTCAGCACTCCCTCTCTCTCTCTCTCTGGGCACACCGCGCAAGATGTAATGTGTCAATAGGACGCATGAAAATACAGAGTTACCGCGCCCGGCCCTCTGTCTGTGGCGCGCAAGTCGCGGCGAAGGCGGCGGTGGCAAAGCGAACAGCAGAGGGGGAGGCGCAGACAGAGAAGGGGGCCGGAGCGGCGTCGGGAGGGACAGAGACGGCATGCCTCCTCCGCTCCGCTAACTCGATCGCGTGAGGGAGCCTCCCCGACACTAATTTAGCCCTTTTTAGTGGTTTCTCTGCGGTATTTCGGCCGGCGCGCACTGAATTATGCCTCTGTCTTGGCACGTCGTCACGAAGACGGCCTACTTTTACACGCGGCCGCCGCGACGCACAGGGATTATTACTGTGGAGGAACTACAGTTGGAGCTACACCGCCCGAAAAAGTAAAGTCTCGCAAAATGTAGTCTCGCAGAGTGAAGTGTATCAGAGAGTTCAGTCTACCAGAGAGTACAGTCGCTTAGAGTGTAGTCTCTCAGAGTGTATTCTCTTAGAGTGCAGTCTCTCAAATTACAATATTGTTCCCGGTCGCCCCTTACCCCTTCTTCTCTCTGCGCATGACGTTTCGAAGTGCATCAGCGATATGAGAAATATTCCTCACAATCACCGCCCTCACTACTATGCCGTTTTACTTGCAGACACCGCAGCAGCAGCAACAGCAGCAGTACACACTCGCAGCAGAAAGCGCATCACGGCCGGAGAGACTCTTGTCTCCCTGCGTGGAGAAGCTCCCCATTATGCAGTCCGCACACGGCATAAGGCCGCCGCCATCCATCGTGGTGCCCGGCGCATGCGCGCTGCAGCTCTGCGGGGGGTCGGACCGTTTTGATCTCGAGTGCCGCGAACAGAAGAGGAATATCACGCCGCGGAGGGGAAGGAGAGGAAGGGTTGGTGGGGAAGGAGTCGATGAAAAGGTCCACGCACGACACACAGACCCACCCACCCACCGCGCAGCCCACAGTCTTCCGCTCCCCCGCATTGTCGCTGTCTCTCCTGCTCCGTGTGTGTCTCTCTCGCTCCCCCTCCCCACATTCCGGATCCGCACTATTTGACTTGTCGGTGATGTGCGGTGATGTATCTCCACAGCTGGTTCCTTGCGGGCGCGCGCCGCCGCGAGGGGGAGGGGGAGGCTGGAAGCGGCGGAGAGGAAGAACAAATGAATGTTGACGTGAGGCAGGACGCATAATGGCTGCCCAGCGCTCACAGGGGGCCGCAGGGCAGCAGCTGTTAAATGCCGATATGCGGACGAGACATTTAACGTGCGGCAGAAGATAAATAACCTCCCTTTGATCTCAACTGACTTTCAAATGTCAGGTATGAACTCATACTTTTAAAAAAGTATACAAGACACCACTCTTGTCTTTTTGCGTCTCTTCGCCGAACCTCGGATCCCGCTTTCCTCTCTACTCCGGCACAGTGTACAGCGTGCGGATGTCCCAGGCTCCTTCATCTACCCCTACGTTCCGGTGCATTGCGATGCCATCCCTCCGGCACTGCGTGATCCTGGGCCCACCCCCGGTGCAACAAAGTCGCACGGAAATATCCCGGCACGTCCGCGACAACACCCCGGCTCTGCCGGTTCTGCCGGCTCTGCCTCCTTCTTCTGGATCAGAGAGCAGAGGCAAGTGCTGCCACCGTCTCGCCACTGCTGTCACAGGATTCGTCACATTTTACTAGGTTTTTTTTTCCTTTTCCCTTTTTTTTTTGTCGTGTGGCGCCTCTCTTTCCTTCCGGCCGTCATCACACATGGCGGCATGCGGAGACCGTTAGGAGGTAGCTCGGGATTTAGCCTCTCTCTCACTCACAGCTGGGGACACCGCCTGCGGCTTCCTCTCCCCCTCTCTCTCCCCCCTCCCTCCCTGCCCTAACCTGCTCCTGTCGGCTCCTGCCCGAGGGCGGGTAACAAACTCAAGACAGGGAGCAGGCGGGGCGTGGCGGGGCGTGGCGGGGCGTGGCGGGGCGTGGCGCGGTGAGGTGCGATGACAGCCACAGCACACACACACACACACACACGTCCTCCATCTCTCTTTTCGTCCTCACATTCTTCCTGTTCCGCAGCACCTCCTTCACCCCCATCATTATCCCCTCCTTCATCATCCCCATTCGCCGTCATGTTAATCACCTCACCGCCCCTAACTTCTCCAAGTCCTATCGCCATCTCCATCTTCGTCTCCGTCTCCTCCGCCCCGTGATCCTCCCGAACGAGTGTAAAAAGCGATTACGATGACTTCCGCGAGCAGCAGCAGCAGCAGCAGCAGCAGCAGCAGCAGCAGCAGCAGCAGCAGCAGCAGCAGCAGCAGCAGCAGCAGCAGCAGCAGCAGCAGCAGCAGCAACAGCAGCAGCAGCAGCAGCAGCAGCAGCAGCAGCAGCAGCAGCAGCAGCAGCAGCAGCAGCAGCAGCAGCAGCAGCAACAGCAGCAGCAGCAACAACAACTCCACTCAAAAGTGCGTCCCCCGCCGTCATAAATCAACCAGATCCACCCATCGCCCGCACAGCCTTCCTTCCGCGGGTGTCAAATTTCAATTTGCAGAGAGCATCGGGCAACGACTTTTGCGGACCGCAGTATAGTGGGACGTGCCGGACTGACAAACGCGGGTAGTCCTTCCCTCTCTCTCTCTCTCTCTCTCTCTCTCTCTCTCTCTCTCTCTCTCTCTCTCTCTCTCTCTCTCTCTCTCTCTGTCCCATACAAATACGCCCACTTCGGCGTCGCGGGATGAGCGATGCACCACACGGAGTAAAACAAGATCAGTGGCCGCCACAAATTTTTCCGTCGATTTCCAGACAAACAGTTATTTTGTATTTATTTTTTTTTGCCGTGAGACGGAAAATTTAGTAGGGGGAACTCTTTGTTAGTTGCACGAACGAGATGTTAGTTGCCAACAAAGAGGTTCAAAGAGCAGGAAAAAACAATGGTTTAGCGCATCTAAGAAAGGTTGGCACAACCAAATATTGGTTTCTGGAACCAAAATTTCTTGCTTGTCTTAAAAATCAACTAAAAAAAAAATAACTTGCGAACACCAATCTTTTTTCTCCGTGCGCGTTACGTTTTTTGAGCACAAACCGCGGACGTCCCCTGGCCGTAAGTGCCGCTCCATTTCTCATACTGCGGCAGTATGGGTCCAGGATTCGACACTGGGGGCGCCACCACCGGCCCCCGACCGGCTCTGCACGGCGCCCATTTAAAAGGCATTACCAGATAAAACTTGAATTGAAGTCGAGTCGTAGGCGTCACGACGCCGTCGCGAAGGGGTGGCCGCCGACGGGGTCCCTAGGGGGAGGCCGACGGCGGGGGATCAACACTCTAAAGTTCTTACGGAGAGTTTCATCCGTAATACGGATAACTTAAACTGTATCATACAGATAATTCTGCGCAGCCGTAGTACGGATGACCATGACTGTAAGGTACGGATACCTTCATCCGTAACAAGAATGCTCTGTATACTACGGATGCATCCATCTCATGAGACAAAATTATATCCGTATGAGACGGTCAATTTAATGCTTCAGTCGATTTGTATGGGTTGGAGGTAGTCGAGGGTTTGCGGCAATTGAAATTGAATGCTCGACTGCTTGACCAATGCTACGGTGAATGCCCATATTGGTTCTTACTTCACTGAGCAACAAACACCAGTTTTTATAGCAGATAGAGATAATGTTCCATGGTTCGATATTTACTCTCAAGCTGAAGCACACTTAAAGCATACCTGGAGGATGACACTGTTTGAAATCGATAAATAACTTGAAAGGTGTGGACGAGATGGCATAAACTGACCTCAGTGCTGCCAGTTTTACTGCCATGAAACTTAAAAATCTTGGTCACTTGCCTAGAAGGTTAGTGCAGAACAAATGTTCTGAACACGACACGAGCGGACATTCAATACTACACACTCGGTTTGATTGGGTGACAACAGTGTCCAGGCATTTGTGAATCGGGTTGGAATGTTTTGGGGACAACACAACATGATTCGAAGGCTGATACGAATAAAATAGTAGCAGAATTAACGTTACAGTCTTCGGGGCAGCCATGTTGTTTACATAGCCGCCAACAGTCTGCGTAGTGTTTTGGTTTCAGGCAGCGATTGCGTCTGAATGGTAGTCGAACACGCGCACGCCCTCTGCGGCACGCCAGGGAACTAACGCAAGACACCGAGTTAGTTGCGGAGTTTTAGGTTTTTCGTTACATCTCGCCAATCGTGAGAACTTCAATTGCATAGTGATGTTTGAATTCGCTTTGGTTTGCAAATGCCCCCCCCCCCCCCCCCCCTCCCGAATTCACGACTACGCCCCCTTACGCCCCTCACTGACCGATCACCGCACGATCTCTGCCCGGCGATTCACTCGACAGGATTCAACAAATGAACGTAGTGGTTTCGCAGACGAAAGCGGTTCGAATTGTTTCGTGCCGAGTGCGGTGTTCGCTTTGTAATTCCACTATTTGTTTATTGATGTAGCAACGTCTCCATGAAGTGAAGCTCCGTAAATGGGAATCACCTAGATGGAGACCTAGCGAAGAAACTCGCTTGCCTTCCTAAAGTGTGAAAGGTTTGTGTTTGGTTGCGACATATACCTGGTAAATGGACAGAAGAGGGTTAGTGCAGCCCTTACAGTCTTTCAGCTTCTTGGCTTGCCTGTCGAGTTAGTGGTGTTGAGCTGCTCCGTCGGTCTTAGTTGATATTTGGTGCTAATCGTACAAATTATCCGTAACAAGCAGCCATAGGGGTACATTATGTCCGTACATTGTAATTACGCCGCATCCGTAATATACAGCCCTTTAGAGTGAAACGCGCCCTCCGCCCCCCAGGACACCGCCCCACACCTCCCCTCAGGCCGCACACATGCGCCCATGTTGACACAAACGCGCCTCCCTAAGCCCGCATCAAAATTGAATTACATACGAAATTTTCCTCACAGTATACCTGCGACGACGGCGCCCCATCTGGGACAATGCCGTGGAAAATTCGGCGACGAGAGAGATTTTCATCCCCCAGGAAAATGTCTCCGACTGCGTGGAGGAAAAGCTATCGGAAAATATCTAAAAGGGCAGCGCAGAATCTCTCTCGCTGGATTACGAAAAACCGCCCGCCCGTAGGTTCTGGAGCAGAGCGGGTGCTTTGGCGGGAAACCGGCGCTGCTTCAGGTCTGTTGGGTACCACTAGTACCACTCCCCGAGCGGGCACTGCTACTCTACCGTGATGGAGAGCGAGTGAGAGGGCAGGGCGCCAGAGAGAGACGGGGCGCTATACCGCTGGCGCACTCGACCGCTTCCATTCACGTTTGCACATACACAGGATATAGTGCGCCCCCCGCTGCCGCCGCTAGATGGCGCCCACGGCGGTCGCGGGGGTTTCGCCAGAGGTGGACCCGGACCGTCCCGGACCGTCCTGGACCCGCCACCACCAGCAGGGCTGGCTTGGTGCTGTATTGGATGCGAGTTGAGGCAATGGAGCAGAAGCTGTCAAGTGGCCGAGAAGGCACCAAACGGGTTCCCTACCCCCCCCCCATCCCCCTCGCGCACCCCAAAGGCACGCTGGGCTCGGGCCACCAAGGACGAGGTTTTCTGCCTCGGTGAGGAGATGGAGGAGGATGGGGGGGTGGGAGAGAGAGGGAGAGAGAGAGAGAGAGAGAGAGAGAGATAGAGAGAGAGAGACAGAGAGAGATGGACTACTCGGTGACAGTCGATTGAACTAATGGCGCTTGTGAGAATTTCACGGTGAGAGTCGTCCCCCTTTTCCTGTTCCCAGTCCCAGTGGAGCTTCTCCGTCCCACGTCATCTCCCTTGCTCTCTCTCTCTCTCTCTCTCTCTCTCTCTCTCTCTCCGTTTCTTTGCCTCTCCCTTTCTCACTCACACACCCCTGTCGACTGCTCGAGACAAAAAACGGAAACGGTAGATCCAGTTCGTTTGGAAAATTTCACGGGCAAGTCGTGATGTGCCTTTAGTTACACGTTTTAAAGAAGACACACACACACACACCGGAGGTAAAGGATACAAGAATAGAAAACGGTTCTCCGATGAACTCTCTTCTGGTGCACAGTGCACCGGAAGTGTCCCCCCCCTCCCCTCCCCCTCTTTAACACACACACACACGCACGCAAGAGAGTCCATCCTAGACTTTCCCCACACGCTAGGCGCACAATGCACTAATCCACCTTATCCATACCGCCAAAGAAGACGGCGGAAGAAAAAGAAGAAGGTCTGAGAAAGGAGCCATAAAAGTGCACCTTCTCCGAGGGTGGTAGCGGTGGCGCTGCCCGTAACGCGAGATTTCTTTGTGGAGTGGGGGAGGGGAGGGGGTATAAGAAGCACAGCAAGCGAGAGGGGCGGAGAGAGAGAGAGAGAGAGAGAGAGAGAGAGAGAGAGAGAGAGAGAGAGAGAGAGAGAGAGAGAGAGAGAGAGAGAGAGAGAGAGAGAGAGAGAGAGAGAGAGAGAGAGAGAGAGAGAGAGAGAGAGAGAGAGAGAGAGAGAGAGAGAGAGAGAGAGAGAGAGAGAGAGAGAGAGAGAGAGAGAGAGAGAGAGAGAGAGAGAGAGAGAGAGAGAGAGAGAGAGAGAGAGAGAGAGAGAGAGAGAGAGAGAGAGAGAGAGAGAGCAGCGGGCGGGAAGGTGAGGGAAGGGCGCTTTGGAAGCACGTGAGTGAAATGTAAGCGGGGAAGTTCGATCATGGAGCGTTTAACGCCCTAAGCCCGAGCTAAGTCGGGCGCATCCTTGCTCTGCTCCGACCTCCGACGGGGACCCCGACGGGGACCGAGGCCCCCCGTGTGGTCTAAGCTCACCTCAAGCCGCTCCCTGCCGCCCCTGCCGTGTCTCTGCTGGACGGTCAGGGGCGGGCACTGCGGGCACTGCGGGCGGGCAGGGAGGCACTTGAATCTACCCTGCTAAATATGAACGATGAACTCGTCGCAACCCTGCAAAAGTAGGCTATTCCGAATTTTTTAGGGAACGCACTTCATAACGAGCGCTTATTCTCTTTCTCGTTCTCCCCCTTTTTTTGGCTGGTCTTTTTTTTTTTAAGTGGACGAATACGGGGAGCCCCCAAAGCATTTCAAGTGAAAGGCGTGGCAAGGTCGGGGCGGCGCCGTGGACTAACCAGGACAACAAGAAGCGCCGTGCCAATGGTCAGGTCGGGGGGTGTTCTGTTCGGAATGTTCTTTATCCTGCACACACACACACACACACACACACACACACACACACACACACACGCACGCACACACACACACACACACACACACACACACACAACACGAGCAGCGGTCGCACGTCGAGTTCGAACACGGAAAGAGAGAGAGAGAGAGAGAGAGAGAGAGAGAGAGAGGAGAACAAGAAAGGGGGTGGGAGAAAATTCGGAGGGCAGAACCGTGTGGGCGGTGCAGAGCAGCAGTAGCAGCAGCAGCAGCAGCAGCAGCAGCAGCAGCAGCAGCAGCAGCGGCAGCGGTGCCCGGGTCGGGACGCGGCGGGTAGCGCCAATGGAATACCCGGCCATCCTCCCTGATAACCCGGCAAGCCATTGTCATAACGCCGAGGCTAGGCGTCTTTCCAAAAGCACCCCGCCACACCCCGCCCCTCCCCGCTACGCCTCGCCGCGCCACGCCACGCCCCCCCCCCCCCCCCCCACGCCCTGCCACGCCACGCCACGCCACGCGCCGCAGCCTGTATTGGACGCCAGGCCCGAGACGACCGCTCCGCATTACACTTTTGACGACGAATCTGTCATCCTCGTCTTGTCTCGAGGACTCTACTGCTTCCACTCAGCGCGATCGAAAGATCACGCAGGTGCGATGGAAATGGAATCCACCTGTCTCAGCAAGGTGAGGGCAGTTGTGCGAACACACACACACACACACACACACACACACACAAAAGGAATTGAAGAAACTCACGCTAACTCGCAAAGAAATGCAAGCTCTAAATAATTCACAATGTTGCAGAAAACTTTTGTCAAAAACTTTTTGAAAAAAGATGCACAGACAGAAATTCAAAAATTCTACATATTACAAAATAAAGTCCCACCACCACCACCCAAAAATATCGACCTAAAAAAAATTAAAATTGCATATACAAACAAAAAAAAAAAACACGCGTTGCCCCCGACCACTGGCCGTCTAATATCTGTTAGACCTGCCCTGCCCCTGCCGACGGGGGCGGGGAAGCCGGCGGGAGCCCCGTTGTCATGGGGTTGGTGGGGGCGTGACCCCCACCGGGGCCAGGAAAAACACAACCGCCACCACAGCCGCGGCGGTAGCAGCGGTAGCAGCGGCAGCAGCAGTAGCAGCAGCAGCGCGCAGCAGCCAGCAGCAGCACCAGCCAGCAGCCAGCAGCGGATGACTGATGGACTATAATTAAAGGCCAAAGGAGGACGACGCAGTGACGGCCCCGACGACGGGGCGCGCGTGATCCAGACCGACAACACGACAACAAAAAACAAAACAACGCAGACAGATATTCCTTTATTTCTTTGCATCAAATATATGAATAGATTTTGTTGACAAGAAAAAAAGAAAAGAAACGCGAACGGGTACACAAGTTAATATCTGTCAGCACCTGACGAAGCCAACTCCTTTATTCACCCCCCTCCTCTGACTCTACTTGTATTGGCCACATCTCATAGCTAAACGTCCGCGCCCGTCCGCCTCAGCGGAAAATAAATAAACAGAAAGAAAGCGGTGAAAAAGAAATCAGCGAGAAGAAAATAAATCAAAATAAAAGAGTCGAACCTTTCATGCTGCTGCTGCGGCTTTTCGAGTGGCGTGGTTGAGAGCGAGCCGTGGTCGTGAGGTGTCAAAGCCACCCCCTTCCCCCTCTCTCCCTCTCACACACACAAACATATACTCTCTCTCTCTCTCTCTCTCTCTCTCTCTCTCTCTCTCTCTCTCTCTCTCTCTCTCTCTCTCTCTCTCTCTCTCTCTCTCTCTCTCTCTCTCTCTCTCTCTCTCTCTCTCTCTCTCTCTCTCTCTCTCTCTCTCTCTCTCTCTCTCTCTCTCTCTGCATGTCATCAGCATCACGAATCACGATCCATCAAAAACTGCGCGCAAAGTCGGTGTGCTAATCGGTCGTTGCTTTATCGGCAGGGGGAGACCCGAAGGCACACCGAAATGAAAGAGCCAGGGGGATAGAAAGAGAGAGAAAGAGAGAAAACCAGTCGGAGGAGGGAGATACGTGAGGTGAGAGGGAAAGTGGACGGGTGCTTGTAGGCTGGTTATGGTCAGCCTGGCGCCGTGTGGGTAGGCAGTCCCGCCGGCCAGCTGTGCGCTGCGGGTCTGCCTACCCACACGGCGCTCCCCGCCGGCCGGTAGCGGAGCCCAGCGCAGCCAGGCCATCAGAAATCAATATCGGGCCGGAGACTGGCGGGAGCGAGAGAGAGCGAGGGAGAGAGAGAGAGAGAGAGAGAGAGAGAGAGAGAGAGAGAGAGAGAGAGAGAGAGAGAGAGAGAGAGAGGACGGAGGATAAAAGTGTGGAGGAAGAAGAGAGAAGGACGGAGGAGGCGAAGAGGACGGCGTGTCGGCGCCACTTATCACACGTTTAGGTCTTGAGTCACGCCTGCGGACTAATCCCAACAGCACGCAGAACGGGGTGGGGGCGGCTGGTCTGGCGCTCTCTCTCTCTCTCTCTCTCTCTCTCTCTCTCTCTCTCTCTCTCTCTCTCTCTCTCTCTCTCTCTCTCTCTCTCTCTTTCTCTCTCTTTCTACCTCACCATCAATCTGAGGCGGCGGCGATACTCTCCACGACCTTATCAAACAAAACCTGGCGCGGCCAGACGCGGCCCGAACGTCTGTCACCCCGCCGTGGCAGCCGGGGCCGGCGGCTCCTGTACTCTGTCAGGATGCCGTCGGAGCACGCTCTCCCCCCCCGGGGTCTCCCCCACCGGGGTCAACCCCCACTACCCCGCCACCAGGATCAGCGGCCAGCCTCCCCTCCACACACCTCACTGTCACATCAACGTCTCGAATCATAAGGCCGCGACAGAAAAACAAATTACTTTATACTGAATGGGAGAAAAATCCAGAGAAAGAAAATATATCACGCAGAACCCACGTTATAGGGCAACGCATCGCCCCCTGCAGTCCGCGCTCTCGGTGCAGTTTCTCATAGTTTGGGACGTGATGACGAATTGCCGAGCGCGCTTAAAATTAGAGGTCGAGGGGGCGCAGTGCGGTGTGCCCAATACGTCGTCGGGAAGAAGCAACCGAGGCAAGCGAAGCCGAAGGGCCCGTGTTTGCCAACAGACAATTTAAAGACCGATCCCTTGCAATTAACAAAAACGCTGTTGACGTGTCTCCCACGGGGGCGTGAGGCACGGCGCTGGCACGCATAGCCACACACACGCCGCGTGGCACGCGCGACGCTAGCGCCCCCTAGCGGACGTCCCCGGCGGCACGGACCGAAAACACAACAGCGGCGCGAGCCAACCTCGGGGAGGGCTTATACATAAAACGATCTCTCTCTCTCTCTCTCTCTCTCTCTCTCTCTCTCTCTCTCTCTCTCTCTCTCTCTCTCTCTCTCTCTCTCTCTCTCTCTCTCTCTCTCTCTCTCTCTCGCACGCAGCCCAAACGCTGCAACGGGCTAACAAGCTGATTTATTATTTCACGCGCACAGAGGAATGCGCGGGGACAAGAAGTCCCCCAAAAAATAAAAATGAGTGGGGAAAAAGATGCGCGAAAAAAATAATTCGGAGGGATGTGGAGCAGGGCGGGGGCATTTGTATTCCACAGCGATGCCATTCGTACCCGCACCCCAAACACATATGGCTCGTGCGTCTCTGTCGCTCCCACGGCGGCGGCATACCGGGGGACAAGGACGGACGATAACGAAAGCTGTGTACTCCTCCCCGGGCAAAAAAGTAAACCCGCGCTAACCCAACCCCACCTCATCACACCTGCCAGGCAAATGAGTGCGTGAGTCTATTGTAATAACGTGCAGACCAGCTCATCTTCCTCGTTGCTGACAACCAGCACTTTGTTTCCTTGTGAAAAAGAAAAGGAAAATCCGATATTTTTGTTGCTGAATTTGTCAACGTCAGCTACACATTATGACAGACTACCTCCACAGAGTATGAAATGAAATGTTTTCGCAAAAATCAAGGAAATTCTGAACGATTCATACTAGGAAATTGTGCTTATCGTCGTTGTTGAGCAGAATCCCGGGCCTCCCCCTCTTCCATAAACATTTTCAAACGGCGTCGCTGATAATTCCACAACAAGCACCACTGCTGCTGCTGCTGCTGCTGCTGCTGCTGCTGCTGCTGCTGCTGCTGCTGCTGCTGCTGCTGCCGTGCAGATAATGTCTCATGCCGTCGCTAAAAATTCCAAATTCGGCGAGGCATAGGCAAAGTCACGTTTTTGCAGAGGGGTGGGCTTTTCGCGAGTGCGAGAGAGAGTCGGGGCGACGGGGCCCATTAAGGCGCGTGCCGTTCGGGTAATCAGCGGGACCATCTCTCTCTCTCTCTCTCACTCCGTGTACCTCTCTCTCTCTCTCTCTCTCTGCTTCACTCTTTTTCATGCGAGGGGAAGCGTTTTCAATTATCATCGCTTGTTTGGGCAGAGAGACATTAAAAGTGCTCTGTAGAAACAGCGCAAAAGTCCCCCGAACCTCCAAGTAAGTACCCCTACTATGCTATTCGTTTACATCGGCAGGCGCGGGCACGGAAACAGCTTACATCTTCATTGCAAACTCTCTCTCTCTCTCTCTCTCTCTCTCTCTCTCTCTCTCTCTCTCTCTCTCTCTCTCTCTCTCTCTCTCTCTCTCTCTCTCTCTCTCTCTCTCTCTCTCTCTACTCCAATACAATGAATGAAGCCGTAAGAATGTCATCGTGGAAACGGAATGCCCCCTTTTCTCGGACCGCTGCGGACCATAAAAGGGCGGCCAGTCCATGGAGACCAAACTGTGCCAGTGTGTGTGTGTGTGTGTGTGTGTGTGTGTGTGTGTGTGTGTGTGTGTGCGTGTGTGAGCAGCCGCACTTTGCGGGTAATAATGGTGGGCACATTCAAATTACTTTTTCTAGCCACCGCGGCCGCATTGCTGCCAACATTGCTGCCGCGCTCTGCTTTACGACTCCAATCGTTTTGTGCCTTACTCGTTACTTCTAGTGCTGTTGTATATCACCCCCGCGCTAGGAAAAGTATGTGATTGTTTTTTATTGGTCATTTTTTTCTAGCTGATGATTCGGTGATTTTTATTTTTTACGGGATTTTTTTTGTCATTGTTTTTTTTGTCGTGGTCAACGGACGAGTTTCAAAAAGGTATTGTTCGATTCAAGCATTCAATGCTCATCGTTCTAGAGCAATTTCCACAGGCTTCCGAGCAAAAAAAAAAAAACAAACAAAAAACAACAAAATCGTCCGTGAACAGAAACAGCAGACGTGTTCCTTATTTATCCTGCATGCACGCACGCGCTCGCTGCATGTCATCCATCCGCCCTCCTCCCCCCCCCCTATTTTTTTCATTTTCGCTTTCGCTCGTTATTCTCTTTTCAATCCCCTTCGCGCCCCGCCCGTACTGCCGTATTGCGCCCATCCGTGCCGTGCGTACGGCGTGTAGCGTCACTACAGTGACATACAGCGCCAACTGTGCCCCCCCTTACGGCTTTACAATCCTTATCTCTCCCCCGAATTTTTTTTAAAAATATTTTTTTCCCTGCCCCGCTCGGGAGGGGGAGAAAAAGAGTTTAATACATGTTGATAGTGGCGCCGGCGTCTCGTGAGCGGGCAATGCCTCGTCATAACCTCTTTATTGGCGTGTTACTCGCAGCTGTCGCGCCTCCCGCGCGCGAGCGAGCGAGAGAGAGAGAGAGAGAGAGAGAGAGAGAGAGAGAGAGAGAGAGAGAGAGAGAGAGAGAGAGAGAGAGAGAGAAGAGAGAGAGAGAGAGAGAGAGAGAGAGAGAGAGAGAGAAACAGAGAGAGACAGAGACAGAGAGAGATGGAGGGCAGTGATCGCGGGCGGGCCCAGGCTTCGGGGAAGACTAGCAGCATTGCTGTTTCTGCGCCGAGGGCTGTTCGGCTGTTCCGTGTTGCCGCACCTACCGCGCCCAGATTTAAACTTGGAAAAACGCATAGACGCCACAATAAGGGCTTGAGTTATGCCCTGCTTCGTCTTCCTACCCTCCCCCCCAACCACCCTTCCGTTTCCTTTTTGTGTCTCTTTTTCTCCTTCCTTCCGCCCCCTCCCCCCACCAGATGGCGCCCGCACGCGTGCGGGTTAGCCACCCCCTCCCCCCCCCTCCTCTCTCTCTCTAAGCTGCAAACTTTGCATCCGCGCTCACTGACACCCCCCGCGAACTGTTCGGGCTCAGCGCCGCGGCCCCGTATCTCGCTGTATCTGCGGCCGGAGTTACGAGGGTCTCCCGCGGACCCGGGCCGTCAGCACGGGTGCTGCAAAGGACGGAGGGAGCCCGCGGCCGCCCGGGGAGCCCCAGAACGCACGACGGTCCTCGGCAGTCCTCGGCGGTCCTCGGCGGTCCTCGGGTCCGGTCCGGTGAGGTCGGACCTCGCGGCCGCACACTCCACACGCCCACGGCACACCCGGCAGCCCTCGCCGCGCCCCGCAAGACTTAAGACCAACTTTCTTTCCGGAGCGCACTTTGGACGGGCGAGAAACAAGCCAGGCGCGGGCTGTAAGACGGAGCAGCTCTGGTGCAATTACGGGGAGAGAGAGAGAGAAGGGGGGGGGGGTGGAGTGGGAGGGAGAGCTAGAGACAGAGACAGATATACAGAGACAAAGAGAGATACAGAAAAAGATAAAAAGAAGGACATCGCAGAAGGGGTGACAAGTCACGCGCCGCCCGCCCCGCGGTAAAGAGATCCGTGTGTATAAAGCGGGTGTCCCAGTCCAGGGACCGCGCCCGACCCGACCCGCGGAAGTTTTCACATGAACCCGTTCTGGCTATCGGAGTTTCGGGGATGACTTGTGGTACCCGTGGACTTGTTGTGCGGCTGGAAGTGTGGACAGCGGAGGCCGGGCCGGGGCCGGTCTGACATCAATCGTCGTGGCGCGGACACTGCCGGTGGGCTGCCACCGAGGGGGAAACGACGGACGAATTCTGTGTCAGCCGGATGGGGATTACCCCAGATTACCTCGGATTACCCCGGATTACTCCAGGATTACTCCCGGATTACACTCAATAAAATTAATTAGGGGTACACAAAAAACGTAAACATCGGCCCGGATTACCCCGGATTACCTCGGGTTACCCCGGATTACCCCGGATTACCTCGGATTACCCCGGATTGCCACGGATTACCTCAGATTACCCCGGATTGCCCCGGATTACCTCAGATTACCAGGGATTACCTCGGATTATCCCGGATTACCTCGGATTACCCCGGATTACTCCAGGATTACTCCCGGAATACACTTAATACAATTAATTAGGGGTACCCAAAAACTTAAACATTGGCCCGGATTACCCCGGATTACTTCGGATTACCGCTGTTACCTCGGATTACCCCGGATTACCCTGGATTACCCCGGATTACCCCGGATGAAAAATCGATGTCAGCCGGATTACCTCCGTCGTTTCCTCTTCGGCTGCCGCCGTTATGTAGGTCAGAGAGCTCAGTCCGGGCGGAAACCGAATGCTTTGCAGGGTCAGCGGGCAGCGAGAGGGGCAGCTCTGGGCAGTGGCCTCCGGGATCTGAGCTCCGGGCTGGGATCTGTGCTCCGGGCTCCGGGCAGATCTGAGCTCCGGGCTGGGATCTGTGCTCCGGGCTCCGGGCAGAGGCCTCCGGGATCCGAGCTCCGGGCTGGGATCTGTGCTCCGGGCTCCGGGCAGAGGCCTCCGGGATCTGAGCTCCGGGCTGGGATCTGTGCTCCGGGCTCCGGGCAGAGGCCTCCGGGATCTGAGCTCCGGGCTGGGATCTGTGCTCCGGGATCCGGGCGGTGGCGACTCCGGAACTAAACCGGCCAACTGCAGAGCGCATCCCGTGCCGTTTGTTGCCGAGCGGGTCCCGCCCGGTCCCGCCGGGGCCTATGGGGACGGACGGCGGACGTTTGCGAGCTACAATTAGATTATTTCCTCACATATTTTACTTTTATTCGTAAGCGGATAAAAACCAACTCGGCGCAGCTGCCTCCCCCTGGGAGGGACTGCAGCAAGCAGGGCTCTGGACCCGGTCCTGCTGGTCAGTGCTGATAAAATAGGGCCTGGACCCGGTCCTGCTGGTCAGTGCTGATAAAATAGGGCGTAAGTCCTGTCGGGGGGGGGGGGGGGCTGTCGGGATCGTCACTCGGGCGAACAAGACCTCCCCCCCCCCCTGCCCCCCCTCCGGCAGACGGGGTCGAAAAACAGCGGGAAGAGCACGTTTGCACTGCTGGCCCCATCGTTTACTCACTCAAAACGGATAAAAATAATTGAAAAAATAAGAATAAGGTCCGTAAAAGGGAGCAATGAAAACTGGCGGGCGCCGCTTGTTTTCTTTATTTCCCGTTCTAATTTCAGCTACGTCGATTCGCTTACAGAGAGCGGCCCAATGGACGGCTGTCGATACCCAGCTCTCGAATCAAGGGAACCCATCATTGCCTTCGGGGTCCGGTGGCGACGCGGCATCGAGGGCGACGCGGCATCGAGGCGGCGGTGCGGCACAGGATCGAGGCGTCAGGTGACCGTCCGTATCCCATCGCATCCGTTTGGAGACAGAAACCGAGGCCGGAATCCACCCCACCGACACACTCGCAGACATCTCGTTCTCATTTCCCTCCTGGCTGTTGCTGCCGGTAGAAGCTCAGGTTTACAACTCGCTTCCTATTCTGCACCCGCCCGTCTCTCTCTCTCTCTCGTCTCTCTCCCTCCCTCCCGCTGAAGTGGGTGGGTGTCGTTTAATTAAAAGCGGACCACAGAAATGCGTGATAGCAGTGGCAGGACACGGCCGCCTCTGTCCTCTCCCGCTCTCTCTCTCTCTCTCTCTCTCTCTCTCTCTCTCTCTCTCTCTCTCTCTCTCTCTCTCTCTCTCTCTCTCTCTCTCTCTCTCTCTCTCTCTCTCTCTCTCTCTCTCTCTCTCTCTCTCTCTCTCTTTCGCACACTTTGACCACCGGACCTTCTCTCACGCCGTCACTGCACGCACAGTGCGTCCGGTGATAAAAATCGACAAAAATGCTCACTTTTCGCTGCCGAAACAGGCCGCAGAAAGTGCAAACACTCGAAAAATTGAGGAGAGGAAGACAGAGAACGCAAAGAGGAGTGCAGTAAGGAGCAGATGTTGGAGTGAGACGGAGAGAGGAGGGGGCGTGGCGTGCGCTGCAGAACCGTATGGAATTTCTGCTCGCCTCCCGGGTGCAGACGGTGCAGCAGCAGCAACAACAACAACAGCGGGCTGCTCGCTCTAATCCAATGAAACACCGCTGAGCACTTGCGCGCGAATGCGTTCCTCCTCCGCCTTACGTCCCTGCTGCTGCTGCTGCTGCTGCTGCTGCTGCTGCTGCTGCTGCTGCTGCTGCTGCCGCTGCTGCTGCTGCTGCTGCTGCTGCTGCTGCTGCTGCTGCTGCTGCTGCTGCTGCTGCTGCTGCTGCTGCTGCTGCTGCTGCTGCTGCCGCTGCTGCCGCTGCTGCCGCCGCCTCTCACGCTCCACTTACCCCGTGTAACTCACCCCTCCTTACCGTGTCCCCCGCCGCCCCTCATCATGCTCCGAGGACCGATTACTACTGTTCCAAACCGTAAAGCCGGGTGCCGAAACGCGAGAAGCGCAGTCTGTGTGCAATCTGAGCGTGTGCGACATTCCGCGAGGCAGCGAGCGTCGTGCACGAAGTTGGAGATGTTAATTAATTATCAGACAGAAAAAAAATGTAAACTTGGCGGAATTTTTTGGCAAAGTTTTCGTGGAATATTTCCAAATTTTCTTGGAATAATTTTAATTTGACATTATTGAACTTGCAATATTTTTTTTAATACCTCGTTAAAATTTCTCAACTTTTTTTTTTTTTTTCGCTTTGCGTCTCTGGACACCGACCACACCGATAAGCGTCTACTTCGAACGGCCCCCGGTTGCTGGAAGTGGAATTCATCGACAAAGACTCTTCTCTCTCTCTCTCTCTCTCTCTCTCTCTCTCTCTCTCTCTCTCTCTCTCTCTCTCTCTCTCTCTCTCTCTCTCTCTCTCTCTCTCTCTCTCTCTCCCTACGTCGTGTTTTGTTTACCGCGTCGAACTAATCTGGCCGGCTGGCGCCCTCATATTGTAGTACAACTCCATTGACGTCCATGTAAGTCCCCCTGTGAAGAGGGACCTAAGTCGACGGCGCCGCCTGCCAGGTAGGCCGGCTGACCCCCAAATCTCCTGCCTCGCTCTAACTCATTAACGCGCCCCGTCCCCCCTTCTCCCTCTCTCTATCGCTCTCTCTCTCTCTCCCTCATGCTCACTTTCGCTCTTGCCTCGCATCCCCCTGCAAAGCCCCGTGAGTGCGACAGAGAAGACGCCGCGCGGCGTAACGGGCGTAACACAACTGAGCCCGCGCGCCGACTCCTGGATCACAGAGAGAGAGAGAGAGAGAGAGAGAGAGAGAGAGAGAGAGAGAGAGAGAGAGAGAGAGAGAGAGAGAGAGAGAGAGCAGCGAAGGGCGGATCGTTTTGAAAACGCGCACTCCGTCCCCGGCTGCCGTGATCTCCCTGCAGTGCACCCCGGGAGCCCCCGGGACCCTCAGGATCCGCCCGCGTCCTGCCCGTATACACACCACCTTAAGTCCGCAAACGACGCGGCGCTATACTCTTTTCCCTCTCTTTCCCTCCCCCGCGCGCGGCGCCCGGGAGGGAGGGAGACAGAGCTAGCGCACGCGCGCGCGCACGCAATGACACGCGACCCTATTGGGCGGCGCGCGACGCGGCGCAGGGCGGCGCTCCGCCGTATTATAAACATCAGGGAGAAGAGACTTACAAGAAAAGTTAAGCGAGACGACGTCGGCCGGGGGAGGGAGGACCGTGAGGACCCGCGAGGACCCGTGAAGACCCGTGAGGACCCGTGAGGACACGGCACGGCGTCTGAGGGCCGCCAAAGTAGGCCCGCAGGGCGGCCGTCCCAGCGCCGGCGTTGTCATTTACCTAGTCATTTACGGGGTGGGGGCTGCGGCCTGCGACTGGAGAGAGACAAAAGAGGGAGAGCATGCTCTCTCTCTCTCTCTCTCTCTCTCTCTCTCTCTCTCTCTCTCTCTCTCTCTCTCCATGTGTCTCCTCCCCCTCCCTTTTATAGCCGGGTGCTTCGCAATAATTCGCTTACCGGCCGAGAAGAAAAATGGGATGGAAAAAAAATATTAATACATTATGTTGAGCAAATGCATAGGTTAACGGGGGTGAGATTGCCCGGGTATTGTTTGGCTGTTGATGCGGTGGCCTTACCAAGGTACGGAGCCCCCGACCGCACCCCTGTCACCAACCCTTCCTCTCTCTCTCTCTCTCTCTCTCTCTCTCTCTCTCTCTCTCTCTCTCTCTCTCTCTCTCTCTCTCTCTCTCTCTCTCTCTCTCTCTCTCTTCAGTTCAGGGCCCACGGCCATACCGAGCACAGCGAGAAGAAACGCGCCAATTCTCCCAGCCAAAAACAAGAGCGCCAACAGCAAAAACGTGCCGTGCTTGTGGGGGCCGCGCGCCCTACTTCGGCGCCCCGTCACTCCGCACCACGACCACGTCCTCCGCCACTCCGCCCGACCAGACCCGGCCACGCTTGACTCCGCGACCCGAGCCCCGCCGCTCTGCTCACATGGCTGCTCTCTTTCTCGTCGAGTTGGCCGAGTCCCGGGGCAAAATACAAGGTGCGGAGTCTTTGTCGGTCATCCGGGGGGCTTCCAGGACCCGACCCTTGCCGGCGCCGAGTTCCGCGCAGAGGGATTCCTCCCGTGCAGCAGGACTACGACGTGACCATTTCCCCGGGCGACTAGCCGGCACCGCAACTCGCCAAAAAGTCGATCTGCTAAAACAGGGCGGGGGAGGGGGCGGGGTGCCCGGTAGCCTCCGCGGGCAATACCTTTACGTCGGCCGGCGCTGATTCAGGCGAATTCCGAAACTGCCCCACTGACTGCCTCTGTTACCGCTCACTGTATAATCCGTACTCTGCGACACGCTAGGCGGATAAATAGATACAACGAATTAAAAATGTAAGCCTCGCCCCCCCCCCCCCCACCGGGTATCGAACCCGGGACCTGGCATGCAGAAGGAAGCTCTAATGCGGAGGGGACAGGACGGTCCACAAAGGCGACACGGGCTGACACGTGCCGCACACACGGAGTGGCTATACATCACAGACTCCGTCGGTATCCCTTTCCCCTTTCACCACCGGAAACTCGCCCTGTCTCCTCCTCTTTCTCTAACCCCCCCCCCCCCCCCCCAATTCATCCCCCCAAAACCCTTTCATCACTTCGGGAAACGTTCTACATTCAGGATCATCTGAAACCGTCCTTTCATATTCGATACCTGCTGCCAGCCCCTCCCTTACGAACCACACCCCCTCCTCTCTCCCTCTCTCTTTCTCCCATTATTTCCAGCCCTTTAGCAGTTTCCACCAGCTAAGGACGCAAAAATGAAGACAAAAAGGCGATCTCAAAGTCGTCGTCTCGTCTTCCCAAAATAATCGACAGACAAAAAAAAAAAAAAAAAAAAAAAAAAAAAGGCTGAGGATGCAAAAGGAGCTATCAGTGAGCTCATTACAACGGGCTGTTTGGCAGGTGCAGCGGCGAGCTGGCCGTACCAACGGCGCCGGTCTGAGGAGACAAAAGTTATTGGAACTGATATTCTGTTGGTAATACGGTGACGGCGAACAGGAGGTACAGTGGAGGCGGTGGACAGTCTGCGAAAAACATCCCCAGACAGCCTGACTTTACTTCCCCACGGATTGGGTGACACCTTTTTTTCTCTTTTTTTTTTCATTAACTAGCGGAGAAGGTCATATGACGCCATCTTTGAAATCCTGGCGCGAACGCTGAGGCTGACTCCGGTCTCAGATCTTGAGTAAAGTGATGATGATGATGATGACAGTCTCATTGTCAGTGAGCAGCAACCATGGCAGCTAAGCATAGGCCGCTGGCCGCGCGTCAGCGCACCGCGAGGGCGGGATGGGGATTGGACGGTCCCCAAGGATTATCTCCACTGCAGCTATCCGCTGCTGCTGCTGCTGCTGCTGCTGCTGCTGCTGCTGCTGCTGCTGCTGCTGCTGCTGCTGCCACTGCTGCTGCCGCTGCTACCGCCGCCGCTTCCCGAGTGCTTTCGGCTACGTCCTCCTCGGGGCACCGCGGCGGAGATGGATAGAGATTCTCTGAGAAGTTGCAGCTGTCAAAGATGGTGTGTTCTAAGGCACGCTGACGGGAGGATAGAGGATAGAGTTGAGGTGACAGAGTCGAGCGGCAGGAGGATAGAGGATAGAGATGCGACGGAGGCGGGCACAAGCTCCCGTTGGAGAAGGACAGATATGATATGTCTTACATAAAAGCCAAGTCCCTACACACAGACAACAATATTTAGAAGCCATTAAGTCATCTGAGATACATTTGGACTATCCCTTTAGTGCTCTGGAGTCACCAATTCTATAAAATATAATTCCTGATCATTCCTGATCATTTCCTGAATGGGTAGGCCACCACTGAGGCTAGGCTTGTTGGTATTTTGGAGTTTACTACTTACTGAACTGATGTCATGTCACCCATTAGCTCTTAAATAAAAGATTTCATGAGGTATAAACGTTTCACCCATGGCAGCAAACGAAAATCGGTCCAATTCACAATTTGTTTTACTTTGACAATCTCCCATCTCTTAGTAATTCTCTTCTTTGCATTTTGAATTTTGTAACTCAGTTTGCTCTGTACGTGAGTGTGAGCGTCTGCCTTGAAGTTCATTCGAATTTCTCATACGAATAACGTTACATACCACACTGAGGTTATAAGCTACAACAGATAGGCGCTGATTAGTTACATTGTTTACCTCGGACAATCAGAAGACTCCATTTTCGCAAGGAAATATAAACAGTATCGACCAGTTTCAACAAGCTTCTGATCGGCTTCAACACAATAACAAAAACAAACCAGTAGTGCTTTTGTTTTTCTCTCCTCTCTGGCCTGTAGAACAAGGGTGTGTTTGGGCGGTTTGGGCGGGCGGATAGGCAGGAGGAATGTGTTTCTGCAGGAAACCAGCGACCGACCAACGACAACAAACAATGATTCAAGAGTTAGGGTGTCAAAGTAATGCAAATTCTTGTGAATTGGACCGATTTTCGTTTTCTGCCATGGGTGAAACGTTTATACCTCATGAAATCTTTTATTTAAGAGCTAATGGGTGACATGACATCAGTTCAGTAAGTAGTAAACTCCAAAATACCAACAAGCCTAGCCTCAGTGGTGGCCTACCCATTCAGGAAATGATCAGGAATGATCAGGAGTGATATTTTATAGAATTGGTGACTCCAGAGCACTAAAGGGATAGTCCAAATGTATCTCAGATGACTTAATGGCTTCTAAATATTGTTGTCTGTGTGTAGGGACTTGGCTTTTATGTAAGACATATCATATCTGTCCAGATTGAATTATATTGTGACTTGGGACTGGTGTGCGATGGATATATTAAGGATTTTTTTGTCATTTGGAAACTAAAGGTTGATCCGTTCCATAGTTAAAATGCTGGGCCAGACTTGAGATTTTGTGGCGATGATGGGACCATAAGAAGGCACTTTGGAGTGAAGTATGGCCAAATTCCGTTGACCGCCCTTCTGAGATAAAAAATATTTTGTGAAAATCTAAACTTAAGTTTTAAAATAAAATGCATTTTTTTTTACCAAAATAAGTTCTACCATAAAGCATTAGATTCAGCATCAAGAGTAGATTATAAAAAAATTTGAAACACGCTAATGCGACCATTTGGTGCTGACTGGGTTTTTCACTTGGTTTTGGGTGCTTTTTGGGAACGGGTAGAAAGTGCTCATAACCGAGAAGACCGATACTCGATGTTATTAAGCAGCACGCACCATCCTCCCTTGTTGGGGCGCACAGCATCGATGCTTGGGCATCACACGAGGCGGCGGCGTGGAAGGGGAAGGGGTTGAGAGCGAGAGAGACAGACGAGTCGGAAGCGAAAGAGAGGATTACGTCGTCAGAAATGGAACTGGACGTGCGCGCCCTCGGCCCCTCGGCGGTGCTTCGGCCGCGCTCCGCCCCCCTCGTGTCTCCCCGACACCTCCACGATGACATCCTAGTCCGGTCCGGGCTGGCAGGCGGCAGCAGTAGCAGCAGCAGCAGCAGCAGCAGCAGCAGCAGCAGCAGCGGCGCTCTCCCCCGAGGTTTGCCGGGGATTTGCCGCGCGCGGCGAGCCCAGTGCTGCCCAAGGCAGGCCCGGCCCGCACGACCGGACGACGGACGTAGGTCTGGACGTGGTGCGAGGCTCGGATGAGGAGGAATCACAGGGGGGTGGGGGAGGGCCGTCACCCCCACCCTATCATCCCCAAGGCTCAGGGTGGCCAGGGGAATATTTCTTCCCTCCCGGACGACAGACACGACATGCGACCCTTGACATTGAATTAGGCATTGCCTTCTTCCGGATACGGAGTGCATAGCACCCGGGGGCTGCAGTGCCACACCCTCAATTCTGTATACCTGACTCCAGAATTTTTGCCACGACAACCGAAGATGCTTGGTACAAGTGTGCATTGGCTTCACACTGTAAATAACTGTGTACAAATGGGATGAATTAAAACACAAATTAGGTTCGAATTTGTAAATAATCATGTGCATTTAATACACATTTTTTAAAGTTTTTGTCCATAATTTTGTATACACTTGTAATGAACTTATGGATGCTTGAATTCATCCAGAATTGTGTGCATATTTGTACACAGTGTACTACCGCGTTTCCTCCGCATCCCTAAATAAATTTTAGCACACAGCAAAGGCTGGACCAAAACCAGAGAGAGATACAGCAAAGCTACTCCAATCACGGGACAGCAACGACCCTGGCGGTGGCGTCCCACGAAAACCGCGACAATTGTCTCTCCTTTATCGAACCGAACGCTGAGAGAGAGAGAGAGAGAGAGAGAGAGAGAGAGAGAGAGAGAGAGAGAGAGAGAGAGAGAGAGAGAGAGAGAGAGAGAGAGAGAGAGGAGTAGGAGAGAAAGAGAAAGGAAAGCATGGGGAAACACGCACTGCTGCGGGATGCTGAGACAGCACCTGCGCAGCAATATCGCACACGCGCACACATTCATATGCACACACACACACACACACACACACACACACACACACGTCGTGTAGCAATCCGGGGGGCAGACGCCAGCCACCACATCATATATGAGCCTATCAGGTGACGCCCCGCTCTCCTTATTTCTCACCGCCCCCCGGCCACCGACTGTATATCGAAATATTCAATGAAATCATGGCACACTCGCGCACGAGAAATGAATGGCTAACAACCGAACTGCCTGCTCTGGAATCTCCAACATGGCAGAGTCTTCGAGAGCCGTGTCGCGTATCCCGCCAACATTTTGAATGGGCGGGAGAGATATTGTTGGCGCGCCTCCTCCATCAAGGAGGCGTCCTCCCTCTCATGGCCGAAGGACAAGTCACGCTCCACTCGATTCATTTCGATGAGGATCAACTTGAAGGGGGCGCTGGACGGAGACCCGCGTAACTGAACCTCCTCTGCGAGTTGACGCCTTGCCAAGGCAGGGAGGCCATTGGCACACCTCTGACGGCTCCCTTTATGGCAGCCCCCTGGCAGCCCGCCATACCTTGCCGGGGGGTCCGGGGGACAGCGTCCAGAGTGTCAGGTGTGGCCCCCGCCGGGGCCTTCTGAACAAGGCCGCGTTGTACCACCACCCCTCACAGACACCAAAAAAAAAAAAAAAAAAAAAAAGCGGCTCAGAAATTGATCAATGTGTCTATTGGAATGTACTCGGTTATTCCACACATTTGGTTTGGATTTGGAATTTTTGAGAGCGGCACCCAAGCGAGCAGCAGAAGCCATGAAACACACTCGTTCCTGACGTCCTTGTACCCACTTTTCCCCCGTGCCTGACCTCGTCGTTCCCACCCCGCACGACCTGCACACACACACACACACACACACACACACACACACACACACACACACACACACACACACACACGAGGCGCACTCAGTATCCCGACGCGATTTGTCTCACGAGTCTGGCCAAGCACACCATCAACGTCGGTGCGAAGGTTAGGGGCTAACGGGGCTAAGCGCTCGAGCCTCCGGGGAACCCGCCGGGGGGGTGTGGCCGGGGGGTGTGGCCGGGGGTGGGCGGGGGGCGTGGCAGGGGGCGTGGCAGGGGGGCGTGGCAAGAGCCCCGTCGCGGGGGGTCGCGCGGCTCTGTTCTCCCGCGGGCGTTTGGCCTTATGACGTTCCGCGGCGGGCCGTAAACCGGAAAGTATGGCAAGTGTGCGCGGCACACAGTGCGTGCAGCGTCTCTCTCGCACCCCCCGACCGGCCGCAACCACCCGCTTCCTATCCCTCTCTCTCCCTCTCACTCTCTCAAACACCGAGAAGGCCGCGAGAATCCAGGTCAGAATCGGCACCGCCCAGGACCAGAGCAGTGCCGCGTGGGTTTCGGACCTTTAGGACAAAGACATCAGTCAAAAAAAAATTAAATTGATTGATGTAGATTTTTTTGGAGCAAAAAAAACGTAGATTTTTTTGCAGGGTTTCTTGTTTTCACAAAAGGAAAAAATGACGATCTGCACACAGGGAAATCGATTGAAACTGGTGCGGCGAACCCGTTTCCCTCTGGCAAGGGTCATTGCCAGAGTGGTCTGGGTGATGAATGCCCCGTCTTATGGCATCCTACGGCCGGGACACGGACGACAACACTATCAACAGCCGCGCATTGTACGCTGCTGGGCCCCTCCTCCTCCAGTTCGAGACTCTCGAATCAGAGTCCTCTTGAATTGAAAGCAGCGGGCTCGTGGCGGACGGTCGCGCCGTCTTTCCCCGGCGGGGACTCAGAGCCGAGCCGAGCCGAGCAGACGAGCCCACATCAATGACCGACAAAACGTCGTGTAGAATCGAGGGCATCCACAGACAAAGCCCTGCGGAACACACAGACCCTCAGCGCCGGCGCAGAACCCACGCAGCCCGGGGCCGCGTGGCCGTGCAGTTACAGGACCCGCCCCCCAGCCGCCCCCGGCCGCCCCCGCCGCCCCCTGCCGCCCCCAGCCGCCCCCTGCCCCCCGCCGGCCCCTGCAGCCGCGCAGCGAGCGGCAGCAAGCGACCTAATTAGCATGTTATCAGTTCGGCCGGTCCATTGTCATGGCCCCCTTGCGGTTGAGCCCCCGACAGAGAGAGAGAGAGAGAGAGAGAGAGAGAGAGAGAGAGAGAGAGAGAGAGAGAGAGAGAGAGAGAGAGAGAGAGAGAGAGAGAGAGAGAGGGGGGCAGAGAGAGAGGGACAGAGATGGTGGGGGGGATGAAGAGCGAGAGAAAGGGTCGAGGGAGAGAACGCGGTGATAGTTGGCGGCCGCCACACCCACGTATCTCCCCGCGGGGGTGCAGACTTTTAATTAGGGGGCCACAGGGGCCCCCGCTGCCCCCCGGACAGGGCGTTGGCCCCCGCGGCACTCCACACGACTCCAACTAATTCCTTCTCCGGGGGTGCGTGGAGCCCCGTGAGGGTAGACTGTACCGCTCGACACGCGGGCATTCGGGTTGCCTACCCAGCGCCAGCCGTAAGGGGCCATGGGCCCGTAGGCACCCCTGAGAATGTACACCATTTTGAAATTTAAGAAAATAAAAATGTAAAGATTTATAAAAATAATTATTAAGCCTTGCTTGAGTACGGTACTGACCTACATATTCACTTCCTCTTTAAATATTTTTTTAAAGCAGCAAACGAGAGCAACGCGGGGTTTATCAGCGCATTGAGACCATGTCCGATATATCGGTTTCCCGCACACGTTTTAAAACCCACAGCTGCGGCTGAAATCAGCCCCCCCAGCAGCGGGCTCGGCATATTGCAGCCGAATGACACGCGGCAGGTAGGTAGCTTCCGGCGGACCGATATCGGATAAATTTTGATACGAGGCGTAGAGCAAGGTAAGAGAGAGAGAGGGGGGGGGGACTTGGTAGGTAAGAGTGTGTGAGAGAGAGGGGGTGGGGATGGAAGGCTGGAGACTGAGGGAGTGCAGGGAGAGGGGGAGCTCATGGCGCCAGCGCCCCCGCCATGATCCCCAAAATGAGACGGATATAACAAAATAATCTGCCTAAAGGGTAAAAGGTATGCACGTTGGCCGGATCCCATCATTTCCAATTTCACGGGCCAGTGGGTATCCGGGCAGGACTCGGCGCGGCCTGGGAACGACGCGGCAATAATAATTGTTAGATTATTAATATGTAACGCGGTCAGAACCTCATCAGCGCAGTTTTTCCCTTCCGCGAAATAATAGATTTATTTCGTGTTATCAGTGCGCGGTTATCAGCGGGAACGCGCGCGTGCGTGTGTGGCAACAGCGTGCATTTTCCAATGTTTTTCGAAAGATGTTACTGAAAAGGTCACACGTATTTCTCATACTTTATTCCCACGCCGCTGTGATCAACACTCACGCCCATCCGGATTGACCCCTCCAGCTCCGCTCACCTGAAACACAGACACAACAGGCGAATTATTAAAACGGCTGGAGAGCGTGTAGCAGCAGCAGGGGCAGCAGGGGTAGCGGGGCTCTGTATTTTGCACGGAATGCATTGCGAGCCTCCCCCTGGTCTGTTTCCATCTCCGGTCCACAAATAACAGAGGATCAGAAACTTTTCTTTCGCTTTTTTCCCCGGCCACTCCTGTCATTCCCTCGCGCTGCCTATGGGGAGACACCGCGCGCGAGAAATATTAACAAGACGCCAAAGCGCGCGGAAAACGTTTCGAAAAATGCGCGGGAAACAGACAATCAGCGGCGGGGTGCGTTCAGTTAGCGTCAGAGTTGATGTTGTCGGAAGGAGGACTCTTCCGGAGGTGGCTGACTTGTCACGTGATGCACCTGGCCGCAGCGATGCACGAGCCCCCGAAGCCACTACGCTGCAGCAGGGCCCTGCTGAAGGACCAGCTGGCCACCACGACACGCAACGCTACCACGTGCACGCACACCACGTACACCGTAAAAACGACGGGAAATATGGTAATAAAAAAGATATAAAAATTTGAACGAATTTTTATTTTCGGATGATTTCAGATTTTTTGGGGGGTGAAATGTTTCCTGTTTCCTATTATAGATGTAATATTCTCTATTGCAGACGCCTTAAAATGTTCTCGTAGAAATTTTTCATGATCTCGGCGCAAAGTTTCTGACTGCATCTCTAGAAAAGAGTTACACAGTGAAACGAATCATGGCCGAGGACGAACGGGGAGTCAACGCGGCAGCGATGCGGGCAATTTGCCATTTGAACTTTCCCGCATGTGTCGTGCGCGCTGAACAACAACAGAGTCTGGACGCCCAGGTATGCGAATGTGGACGTGAATGTGGATCTGGATGTGGGCCCCACGGCGCTCTCTTCGCACTGCTATCTATGTATTAATCGGAATGATTCTGCGAATTGGAAGGACTGTTCCGCATATTTGGAATCGGAAAGTTTGAACGAGAGTGTCCAGGAACGTATCTACACACAAACACACACACACAAACACACACACAGTCGGCAGCAGGTGGCGCCCCCTTGCGGACTGTACACCCCCGGCGGGCGTGCGGATGGCCCCGTAATACACACTAACCCCATTCTCCACTTTAACGCACACGAGGCTCCGCCGGGCTCCGCCGGGCTCCGCCAGGGGCCGTGCAGTACCACCGCTGCCCCTAATGGGTACGCTATCCCGCAACACTTAGTGGGCCGCCCCCGGCCGCCCCCGGCCGCCCCCGCCACAAGCCGGGGCCGGGCTCCGACCCCTTTTACCTCTGGCTGGCGCCGGCCCAGGATCCGGGCCAGACTGCTCCCATACGACCCCCGCCACACACACACACACACACACACACACACACACACACACACACACACACACACACACACACACATGTACACCCCCAGTCCCAGTGGCGCACTCGCCGACGGAAATAATGAATTCGTGAAAATTCGCACGTCGCCAGGCGTGCTATCGCGGTGTGTACGTGCAGCAGACAGGGTCTGCAGGGAGCCCCGCGGGCCAAGTACACTGCACGGAATGCATTCCTCACTTGGGTCTTAAAATGTTTGCAAGCTAACATTGGTGGGTTCTAATTGGTAGAGTCCTCCGGAGAAGCTCAGAGCGGAAGTGAGAAGTCGTAAAGAAGAAGGCGAATGCAGGGGAAGTATGAGAAATCAAATCCGCTGCCCTTCAAAAATCACGCGATTTTTCATCTTTTCTCCGGGATTCTTCTTCTTCGTGGAGACCTTTTTCTTCCGATTCGCGCACCTCCGGAGCATTCTATTCCTTTTTGCAACGCACGGAAAGTATAAGCTAGAGTTAGAAATTTTCTAGGTTCGCTTTAGTGAGCGCCCGTTGGCCGCCACATTGTGTGGACGTCCTCGTCTCGGCACTCTCTGAGAGGGGAGCTCTAGGGGCGGCAGGTGGACGTTGGTGCCGAAGGTCGCTGCTGATGCAGCACTATTTGGCTTTATGACACGAAAAACTGCCCCCGACCCTCCATCCTCCCACCCACTCCTCCGATTGATTGGAACGAGCGGGGCGAGCGCGAGAGAGACACGCGGCGAGGGAAGCCGCGCGAGTGCGAGAGGGAGAGAGACGGGCGGACGGAAAAAAAAGAGCCCGGCGGCCACTATAGAACCGGACAGGGCAGGCGGCGGCGGGGGCGCCCACAAAACTTTCTGTTCCGGGCGGAAAAGGGTCAGTGGGTTAGTGCGACGTGACCAAAAACCGGGGAGCGGCCGCGTATCTGCCGTGTGCCGGCCGCGCGGTTGGCCGGCTCTGGCACGGGGGAGGGCAATAACACGGAGCCACGGGGGAGGGAAGGAATCATTATGAAGTTGACAAGCGCAGCGGAGCACCGCGCCGCTCTTCAACACAATCTGCAAACTTGGCGGCGGCCGCGGCTCTCGGAAGAGGCGGGAAGCGCCCCGACGTTCCGGCCAAGTAACCGCCAGCACCGCGACGTCGAGGAAACGGACCTAGCGACGTCCACACCGTCAAATTCGACATCGTCAAAATGAACACCGTCAAATCCGACACCGTCAAATTCAACACCGCCTAAATCAACAATGTCCGATAGAGTACTCCGGAGAAGCCCGAAACGGAAGTAAGAAGTCGTAACGAAGAAGAAGAATCCAGGAGAAAATATGAGAAATCACGTAATTTATGAAAGGCAGTGAGGTTTCGAATAATTGATTTCTCATACTTCTCCTATGCGTTCTCCTTCTTCGTCACGACTTCTCACTTCCGTTCTGAGCTCGGAGTACTCTATTCGACACCGTCCTCTCTTTTGAGCAGGGGCCGTACGAGCGCCGCTGACGGCCACAAACCCTGGCCGCGGTGTTGACGCTCTCCGCGGCCGGCCGGACACCCTGCGGACACAAACAGGTGCCGCCCGGCCGGCCCACCACTCGCCTCTGATACGTTCTGATGGCGCCATAAGCCGACGCCGCACCAAGTGCCACTCCACCCTTTTCTAATTATCCATGAAGTCCTCCCCCTCCCCCCTCCACTGCTGCCACCACCCTATCGAAAAAGGGGGGTACGGACGGGCGTCGTGACGCCTGTGGGTGGCGTCCCAGCGCGCCTATAAATTAATTCCCGGGGAAAAGGTGGCGAAGAGAGAGGTACGAGCGGCCTGGGGACCGCGCGGGAGGGAGGGAGAGAGAGGGAGGGAGCGTGTTTCAACACGGGGGAGGGAGGGAGGGAGCCTGTTTCAGCACGGGGGAGACATGTCCTTGCCCACATTCCGCCGCACCGCTCGGTAAACATTGCCAAGTCCTCGCGCTGCGGTTTCGGCGCGGGCGCTCTCAAGTTGAATGGAATCACTGCGGTGGCGCACGTGATGAAAAACCTTCTGACGGGAAGGCGGATGACGTTGTCGTAATGGAAAATTCATATCTCGGTGTGGTATGGAAAATTCACACTGCCAGTGTTTGTATGGGGGATCCAGTAGCACGGTGGCCCTTACACCACGCCCGGTCAACGTCCGGTCACAAAAGTCGGGGCGACGTCGGCTGGATGGGACGCAAATGGGCCGTGAATGGCCGTGACGCCCCACGGCGACGCCCAGCGGCGGCGGCGGCAGGGGCGGCGGTGGCGGTAGCGGAGGCGGTAGCGGCGGCGGCGGCGGCGGCAGTGCGGCGCGTCGCGTCCAATCCCACCGCCCTGCAGCACACGACGCCGAGTGCCGGCCGACAGGACCAAGCACAGCCAGCCGTAGGGCGGCAAGCGCTGAAAATTCAAATGCGACAGCGGCGCGGCAGACTGGAGACGCAATGGGCGGCAAGTGACGCGGCCGTCGGCCCCCGCACCTCTGCAGCAGCACCAGGAGCAGGCAAAGACCGTCTACATGCATTACATGCAAGTAGCAGGCAGGCAGGCGGGAGGGAGGGAGGGTGGCCTACACGACGCAGATGGACATGCCCACCCCCACTCACCGCCATTCCTAGGGGTGCAGGGACCATGGCGGGGGGCGCCGCGTTAACGGTGAACACTAGAACGGCCACAGTGCCCCTCTGCGCCATATCACCCCCTCTCTCTCTCTCTCTCTCTCTCTCTCTCTCTCTCTCTCTCTCTCTCTCTCTCTCTCTCTCTCTCTCTCTCTCTCTCTCTCTCTCTCTCTCTCTCTCTCTCTCTCTCTCTCTCTCTCTCTCTCTCTCCCTCTCTCTCTCTCTCTCCCCCTCTCTGTCTGTCTCTCCCCCTCGCTATCTCTCTGTGTCCTCTACGCCCACTGTCCTGGCCCTGTCCGTTACACGTCCCAGCCGTTAGCATTTGCATAGGACACAAGTCGGTGACGGCGCCACCTTAGCCGATGCAGCAGGAAGTGCGACCCCCCGCCAGAGGGATGCAGAGCGGCTCCAAACACACTGGAGGCCGCCGAAGAGAGGCGACTTTGGAGAAGTTTATCGGTGTGAAGCAGAGTGTGGTACAGATGTCCAGCCTCGGCATTGTCAGTGTCTGTACGACGGGACAGCGCGGCTCCAGGCAGCTCCGGGCGGCCGCCGGCCCCCGAGACTGCCGCCCCCACTGCCGCCCCCCGAGACTGACGCCCCATACCCCCGCTGTACCGGGGCTCACCGCCTTTCTCACTGTATGGCGAACACTCTGCCTGTCTCTCCTCTCTCTCTCTCTCTCTCTCTCTCTCTCTCTCCCCCGGTCAGTCCCACCTCACGGGCGCCGCTCAGGACTGTCAGGTTGGCGTAGGTCAGGTCGGGGGAACAACAGCCGCCCCGTCCCCTTCAGTTGGATTCACTTCAATGGCAGACCTGTCCGGCTCCGGAGCTCGCCCGGAAAACAAGACCGACAGCGGGCAAGTCCAGAGGGAAATCCGACGTCGGCCGCCCGATCGGGGGCCGCGGGGGCCTCCGGGGGGCTCCGGGGGGGGGGGGGGCTCCGGGGGCTTCGGGGGCTCCGAGGGGCCTCCGAGGGGCTCCGGGGGCCTCCGGGGGGCTCTCAGAGGTCCAAGCCGAGGGCCCCATTCAGGGCGCCGTCAGTTGGCTCTCTATTAAGGGCTCTTCTCCAAATAATTATGCGTAATTTGGCCGGTCGTTTTCGCTCCGGATGTCGTCCTTTACGCCCTTTTGCCGTGAAGCCCTTGGCAGCCCCCCCCCCCCCCCCCCCCCCCCCGGTCCTCTCCGGTCCTCCCCGGTCCTCCGGACTCAGCAGGCCGACGGAACGGCGGCGGCTGCCTTTCAGCCTTGGGAGGGGAAATCACTGGAGGAGAAAGGACGAGGACGGACGCGAGCGAATCAGAGATGGTGACGGGGTCAAGGAAAGAAGACGGCGATTATGGGAGCAAGCTTTGAAAGTGCACTGTAAAAATACTCTGGCTAAATCTGGAAAACATATAGGGGAAAAGCAAGTAAAAAAAAAAACACGCCGGAAAAAAATCGCAGCAGGTAAAAAAAAATTTCACCCTTCAAAAAGTAGCAGTTTAACATATGTTTTGGGTTAAATGTCCACTTTTGAGAGGGGTGTGATTTCATGATTTATTTGGCATGTGGCTGTCTTCTTATCGTGATTTAATTACCTGCACTTGCCCTAAGGCGCCACAGATTCTCGTCAATTTTTTTGCTTCAGTTTTTACAGTGTAGGGAGTGGGCAGTGTGGTTTACATCCTCTCACCCGTCCATTAACCAGCTAACGCTTTGCCCACCTCAGTGACACCTTCCTCGTCGCCTCTCTGAATGTGAATCTGAATGTGTCAAACCCTGCTAGGCGTGTCCACAGCGTGTGTCCCTATCCATTGTGCAGCGGACACAAGTGATTATTATTTCCCCGACTCGTCACGCTCGCTTGCTGGCAGTAAGAGTGGCCGGCGCTGATTAACTCGACACCGACGCTCTCAACATGTCTGACACGTCCGACAAAGTGGATGACGGCATGAATACCCAGCGGCACGAGCTACCGCGTCAATGTTTCTTGACGGAAAACGGGTTTAGAGGAAGTCTCACCTATTTAAACAAATACTTTTCATCTTAACCTGGCAACCTCACCTTAACTCTTGTCAAAAAAAGGCATAGTCAAAGTCATAGCCTTTAAAAATCTTAAACAATATCAGTCTTAGTTTCGAAAAAATTTCACTTACTTAACTTTTAGAATATTTGTTTCTACTTCACCACAAATAAGTAAAACTCTGCAAAAACTTCCAATGAACCTCGCAAGTTTTCCTGTTCTACGTATTCTTCCACTTTACCAGCACAAAACTGTTAGGGTGAAGGGGGCACTCTTCCTGGAAATCTCATTTCGCCCGGTCCCCACACAGCGCGCCCGCTCACGGACCGTTTTCATTCCCCCGCCATCTTTCTTCCACTACTAATATTCGTAATATCTTTGCACCCGTCCGTCATGCTGCGCGTCATCTCGTTTGTGTGCAGCCAGTCCTCCTGTTTTCTCTCTGCTAAAACAATAATATTAATATCATAAAAATGGCTCCGCTGCTTTTGTTTCGTTGTTTTTTACCGACGGCTGCGCGTCGTTCGCTGGTGTGTCGGGGCACACTACAGCATACAGCCGCAGCCACCACCGCCGCAACAGCGTCTCCTCCCGGAAGTATTGGGTTCCGCGAAGCACGAGTTGGCGCAAAAGCCATGTACACCACTTTTATCCGCACGTTTTCCTGCTTCCATATTTCCTGTGCTCCAAGCGAACAAGATCTCGGGATCACATTTCGTCTTTTAATTGCTGCAGTGATGTTGGCGGGCCTGGCAGCTATGCAGATGGCCGTCCGACTCCGTGCCAACACAACAACACGAAACAGGATTGTTTCGGGTATTCCTGACCGTTCTGCCGAAGCAACGGCGTCCGGCATCGGCTCGGAAGCTTGTCTAAACCTCTTTATGGACTCTGATTCCTCCGACGTCCTCCCGCGGTCCACGCGGAGGGAATCCTGGAGCAGGGTCCTGGAGGGTCCTGGAGGGTCCTGGAGGGTCCTGGAGGACACCATCATCCGATGTGACTGCATTCTTAAACGACGCCCAACATTGACCCCATGGGCCCCATGGGGACCAGAGAATGGAGCGAGCAATGGACCAACCGCGTGGACTGACCGCATCGACTTCGAGGGAAAGGGGGAGAGGGGAGGGAGGAGGGGGAGAGGGGAGGGAGGGGGATAGAAAGGCAAGGCAGGCGAGGCTCAAGTTGGATCCGTTCGGGGGCACTGGGCCTCTGAGTGGGAGGGGGCGGCGGGCCTCAATCAACTCAACTGATGCCCCCCGCGTCCTCTCTCTCTCTCTCTCTCTCTCTCTCTCTCTCTCTCTCTCTCTCTCTCTCTCTCTCTCTCTCTCTCTCTCTCTCTCTCTCTCTCTCTCTCTCTCTCTCTCTCTCTCTCTCTCTCTCTCTCGCTCTCGCTCTCTCTCTCTCTCTCTCTCTCTCTCTCTCTCTCTCTCTCTCTCTCTCTCTCTCTCTCTCTCTCCCCCCGTCCCTTCCCTTCGGCCCTTTGGTCAGCCTCTGTTACGGCCCCTTGCCGCCGCGCGGCGTGCCACTGTCGTCGGCGGCCCGTCCGACCGTGACCGAAACAACACTACCAACCCCGAAAAAAAGAATTTAAACAAAATTAAATTTTTCTGATCAGATACCGCAGCCTCTCCAATCAAGTTTACACGATACAAGATCCAACCACTTGTCGTCATTTTCGGAGTAAGTCTATATTTCTGTGTGATTTGTGATTTTAATCTGATTTCGGCACCAGCTGGATTTTAAATACTTTGGAGGGGAATTCCCGCCGAGCCTCGCTTTTGAGTCATCCTCTCGTTTGCATGGCGCTGGTCACATGCGGGCCACGCACGCACGCACGCACGCACGCACGCACACAAACAGTGTAGATGAGATCAAACCGTCCATCTATCTCCCCAGCATCGCAGCAGCCTACGCCCCGCGAGTGCTGTGCAGCACGCACACACTCTGTGTGCACACGCACACACACACACACACACACACACACACACACACACGCACATCACGACCAGATGAAAATGCAGCGACTTGTGTGGGAGTCGTGAAACCTGACACTACTGTCGGTATGGTCAGCCAATTACGAAGTCCGTCCGTGTGTGTTTGTGTGTGTCTGTGTGTTTATACGGTACCACCAAGCCACACCGTATATGATGGGGCAGTAGTTACACACACACACACACACACACACACACACACAGAGCTGCGGGCGCGAATAGAACGCGGGAAATGGAAATGGATGCGTTTGCCGCGCCTATTACATCGGGGTACACACCGAAAAATAAATGCACTGGAAAAATAAGAGAACAAGGGTGAATAATAATACTGCGGCGCGGCGCGGCGTCCCCTGACCACGAGGTTTGTTCAGTGAATAGTTGATTAGCGGCGCATCGCGAGCAGCGCAATCACATTTCAAAACGCACATTATTTATTTTCCTGACTGTTTTCCTTTTTATTTCCTTTTTTTTTTTCCTCGTCATGGAACGGCGGCGGCCCGCACTCTCCGTCAGACGACACGACAAAGAGTGACGCGTCATCAACCCCAACAACGCCCACGAAAAGGAGGGAGAGAGTGAGTGAGAGGGGGCGAGGCGGGAAACAAGTGAGCGCGAGCGAGCGCGAAGGAGCCGAGGAGGGCCCAAAACGGTGGCGGGCAAATAATAAAAAGCCAATCAGATTCAACAAACCTCCGCGCCGCGCACAATCAGCGCTGGAGTTATGCTGAGTAGATGCACCCGGAGGAGTGCGGAGGAGTCCGGGGGAGTCCAGAGGCCCCGCGGGGGGTCGTCAGGGGCTGCGGGGGCCGCGGCGACCAGTGGGGCGCGCCGAATGTGCACCCGGCCGGCCAGCAGCCCCCGACAGGAGCCCACCAGGGCGCACTGCATCACACTTTATAACGAACGCAAAGTACATAACGCCAATTACCACCGAGGAGCAGGGGGACTTACTTTGGGCGCGGGGCGACAGAAAAATACAAAGGCGGCAAAAAAAAAAAGAAAAAGATTGTAACACTTAAATTGCCTCTCTTGCCGCGATGCGCCGCTCGGCGCCATGAAGAAGTGTGCCGCGATGGGGGAGGATAATCGAATAGAGAGATACGGCGTTGGAGAGAGAGGGGGATGAGGGGCAGCGGGAGCGAGAGAGAGACGGGGTAGAGCAGAATAAGAATGAACATGACGAACGGGGGAGGCCAGCGGCAGCCCAGTCAGACAGGGTGTGGCGAAAGGTTAGAGGGAGCGAGAGGTGCGAGCGAGGGCCGGGGCTCACCAGGTGGAGGGAGAGGGACGGAAAACGGGAGGGTCCTATACCGTAATACATAAACATTTTCTACTTTTCTTGGACGTGGCAGAGAGAGAGATAAAAAATGAAAATTCTCTCGAATTTTTTTGCTCACCCCCTCCGGGTGCGTGGCTGTGGTGCGGTGATTTGAGCAGTGCATCTCTCTCTGTCTAGTCTGCCTCTCTCTCTCTCTCTCTCTCTCTCTCTCTCTCTCTCTCTCTCTCTCTCTCTCTCTCTCTCTCTCTCTCTCTCTCTCTCTCTCTCTCTCTCTCTCTCCTTTTGATCTCGCCCGGCACGGCCCGCCGAACGCAGAACAGGTGTACAGAGAGGCAAGGGGGACGGGAAGAGAGGGGGGAGAGGAAGCACCACAAGACAGGGGAAGGAGCGGATGAAGTACCTGCAAACGCCGCACCAGGAAAGGGGATACCCCCCCCCCTCCCCCTCCCATCCTCTCTATTCCTTTCGCCGACCGCACCGGAAATCGGGGACGTGGCAGGACTGCGGCACGCGACTCCTGCAGGACGGGCGGCAGCAGGGCGCCCGCAGGATGCCTGCAGGACTTACACTCTGCCGCGCGGCCGGCAATGCAGCCCCGCCACGCCACGCCACGCCCCGCCACGCCCGGCTCCTTCCTACCAGCCGACACGCCGGTCAGCTGTGTGGCGGTGTGGATCCCCCCCACAAACACCACAACGCTGCTGCTGGGAATGTAAATAAACAAAGACACCCCGACGATCACATGTATTGGAATATGAACATGAACACGCAGCAGGGCGGCGGTGCCGGGAGATGCGCGGATCTGGAAGCGCGCGACAGGTGTGACGTCACACTGACGTCATATCGGTTGTGCTCAGGGAAGTATAAGCAGGTCTGTGCCAACAAACGGGGCAAAACTCTGCCGGGAAGCTGAGGGGAGTGTGGGGGGCTGCCAACCGTGTCGAGTCCTCGGCGGGCTCCATCCCTTATGTCCCCGCTACTACAGGATCAGCACCTGGTGGCACGACTCCAAGTACCCCCCCCCCCCTACCCCTTCTCCTCCTCCTCTGACAACAACGATCCGTATGAAGGTCTCCAGGAAGGGCATCTTCCTCTCTCTCTCTCTCTCTCTCTCTATCGCTCTCTCAGCAGGGCCGGACTGTGTGGGCCCAAGAGGAAGGACACACCTCAGGGAAGAGAAACACAAATATTGGAGTTGGAGCCGGGGCGCGCATGTGCACTCTCTCCGGCCACAAGCACACACACACACACACACACAGCGTTCGACCAGTCGCGACCCGCGTCCCCGACCGCATCAGCCCAAGAATGCCCGCAGCAGACCACATAGAGAGGACAGTCAACAGTATTTACGGCATATATATATATATATATATATATATATATATACAGTTGTCGGAGGTGGAATACAAAATTGTTTTTGGACGTCGGAAAATGAATGATCTCTCTGGTCCGCGATTCAAATATATTAGGTCGCCCCAGCAGCCATCCGCAGTAGGCAGCGGAAGAAGAAGAAAGACAGAAAGAAGTGGCCGAGGACTAACAAATTCCTGTCTGTCAGGTCTCCCAGGTGAGCTGCTCCCCCGGGCCGCCCTACGGGATCGGCCTCCGAGTCGTCACTCAAACCGTGATCGCCAAAGCGGGGAGACGGAAGGCAGAACGCCAGCGGCCTCCTTGTGCATCAAGATATCCGCCGGGAGATCGCTTAGCCATTTGTAACCCCGCACCTGTACAAATCGCACTTCATATCTCAGACGCCATACGGCCGATTGCGGCAAGTCTCTCTGTCTGTCTGTCTCTCTCTCTCTCTCTCTCTCTCTCTCTCTCTCTCTCTCTCTCTCTCTCTCTCTCTCTCTCTCTCTCTCTCTCTCTCTCTCTCTCTCTCTCGCCCCCTCTCTCCGTTGCCCACTTTCCCATCCTGACAGTCTCTCGGACATTTTTCGACAGAATCTCTACTGTCGCTAGCGAGGGTTTCTTTTTCGAATGGGCGTCGTGCATCGTGTTCCAGGGGGAGGGATTCCATATCGGGAAGGGTATGACCCACGACGCCCGGTCCCAGGCTGTTCTGCGCCCGGGGGGTCCACGGGGAAGAATCATTCATTCATTCATTCATTCATTCATTTCATCCCGATGGATACAGGAGCACCTTGTCCCGACATCAAAAGAATGCCCGCGCTACAAAATTACGAGTGCTGCGATTCGCGCAGGAATTCGGCTCGTATTGCGAATCTGAGCAAGAAGGGAGAAGAGGAGAGAAAGGAAGAGAGAGGAGAGAGAGAGAGAGAGAGAGAGAGAGAGAGAGAGAGAGAGAGAGAGAGAGAGAGAGAGAGAGAGAGAGAGAGAGAGAGAGAGAGAGAGAGAGAGAGAGAGAGAGAGAGAGAGAGTCGATGACTGATGTCACCACGTTGAGTTATTTGGCGAACAGTCGCCATAGAGTCACGTATCCCGGACCACTTAACCCCCATTCCGACATGCCAATTTCCAGCCTTGTTATTTTCTTGCCCTTTCCCCCAGCCGCGCGATCGGGCTTCAATAAGCCCTTATGAAGGAACACGCGGAGCCTCCCTTTCACCCGCCCCTTTCACTTTTTCCCCCCTTTCACCGCCGCCCCCTTTTCGCCCAGCCCTTTCATGGGGTACGTCCGTGGGGGTGAGAGGGAATTGGGGAGGGGGGCTGTCTTTGGGGTCGACCCCCCATCGATCGAGCCATCCGATGCTACTCTACTGCCATTCCTGTATGACAAACTCGCTGGGCGACGAAGAGACTCCCAATGAAGGAAAGCGCGAACGAGAGAGAGAGAGAGAGAAAGAGAGAGAGAGAGAGAGAGAAGGGAGACTGTTCGCCGGGAGAAAGACAGAGTGTGACGGAGTGGGAGGGAGAGAGACAGGTGTGCCGCACATCCACGCCGGTGGGGTGGGGTCCCCCCCCCCCCCCCCTCACCCCTCCCCCTCCCCCTTTTCAGAGAGCTTGGCGAGGGCTGGCTGGGGGCTTGTGATGTGGGTCATACGAGTAACGTATGCACGCACACGCGTGCACACACACACACACACACACACACGCGCGCGGGCACGCACGCTCGCACGTATGCATGCACAGCGGGCGCGCCAGGTTGCAGCCACATATGGTATAAGTAGCGGTACACCGCATACGTACGTCAAACCCGGCATTTTACGCCAGATTTTCCCGTCATTTTTCTGAAACGAAATTACAGCGCGTGTGCCGCCGCAGGGAGAGAGATGCAAGGGGGAAAAATGGAATGAATGCGTAGCGAGTACGGCCCCATGATGTGTGGGTGTGCGAGAGAGAGAGGGAGGCGGCGCTGGCATATATACATACCGTATTACGCCTCTGGTTGTGCTCGAGGCGGGTCATTGCACAAAATGGCAAGGGAGAGGGAGAGAGAGGGACTGGGGTGATGTTGTAGGAGGTGAGGCAGAGAGGGGAGGGGGGGGGGGGGGGCAGAAAGACAGAGGGGCCAACAAGCTTTGTGGCTGAGATTGGGAGGAAGTCTGTTCGCCTTTCGCGACGCGGGGCGGCAGAATCAGGGAGACATTGATGAAGCATATGAGAGGGGTGCGAGCGAGACCCACGTATACCAGGGCCGGAGGGTGCCCGAAGGTGGGAGCGAGACAGGTGCTCATTCGCAGGCCGGGGCCCCCCATGTGGGGACCATCCCGCCCCCGGCAGAAATCGCAGCCCCCAGTCTTCAATCACTGTCGAACAGACCTCTCCGCCTCAACGCACCACACCCTGTTTTTATCATAGCATTTCCCCCCCCTCATCTTTTCTGTTGTTTTATTTTCTTTTCTAATTTCCTACACTCGGCACTTCGTAGAAATGTAAATTTGGAGCAAAACTATTTTAAAAAGTCGACAGTAATTTCTAGATGAATTCTTCCGTTTTTCATGAAAAATTACGCGTAGCCAGTCAAATATTAGGAAATGTTTCAGATTTTTCGTTTCAAGTTTTCAACTTTTCGATGAAAAATTTCCTCTCCCACATCCCTGGCGTAGGTTTCCGAACGTCTCGTTTCCCGGACCGACATCGCAGCTACAGGTGTCCGAAGTGGATGTCACGTACGGCCGCAAAGTTATTCCCCAGCACACCTAACCGCCAGGTACGTGGCGAAGGAACACAAAAATCAGAAATCAGAATATCTCTTAAAGCACGATGGCGCCATTTCCATTCCCAGTGGCAGTATGCAGGGCCCGGCAGACATCACCGCTTAGCGCATTTCTATTTTTTATCTTTTCGGAATTGAACCCTTTTTTTTAAGCCGCGTAAACCGGCTCCAGCACAGCAGCTTACACCACTTTGCCACCAAAATTCGCAGGGGGCCCAACGCCCCGGAAGCCGGATTTCCTGCGTTGGCGTTGGCCACACTGGGCCCCGCGGCGCACGGCTGCCGGGCGCGCGTGCGGCCTGCAGGCAGGGCTGCCAACGTGCTGCCGCCAGCGGCCAGTCGGCGGACCCACCGAACGGCCCCCACGGACACCAGACAGAACAGGACAGGGCGGTGATTGCAGGCTCCCCTCTGGCACCCTTCCAGCGAGGGGACCCCCCCCCCCCCCCCCCCTCCCTTGGAGCAGGTTGACCGCCACAGAGCGCGCTGTCCCGCACCCACACGGCCCTACAACAAAGTGACACTTCCGCAAAAGGGGACGACCCAGTCGCCCCCCCTCTCTCTCTCTCTCTCTCTCTCTCTCTCCCTGTGTCGGGTCCGTGCCGCTCGCTTGCAGTTAGGGCGGCGGGGGGCGGGGGGGGAGGGACCTCAAAGAACGACATTGTCTTTGTAGTCGAAGGCGAGAGGACGCCGGCTTTGCGGGTTAAAAGGGTTTAAGCGCGTGTGACCCGGCGAGGGGCTAATTGCGCGCGAGCACGAAAGAGCGAGAGGTACTGGGGCGCCGGGGTGGGTAGGCAGCGCGTCGGACACGCGTGTGGGGCGGGGTGCCTACCCATGGCTCGTCAGGCGCTAGTCCGCCCGGCGCGGTAGGCCAGCCCGCCGGGCAGCCCGGTGCTGCGGGGTGCCTATCCATCACGGGGCTCCGGCACCTGCTCTGTCTGCCGGCCCGCGCCGCTCGCAGGGACGGTATGAGAATGTCGTCGCTCAAAGGCCCCGGCCCGGGATCCTGCACCGTCCGCGCGCCCTTGTGGCTGCAAAAGGGGTTCGGACCCGAAGGCGGCCGCTCCGCGAAATTAAATGCAACGTTTCTCATCATAATGAAATGTCACACAATTTTAATGAAAGTCCCCTCCTAGCGCGGGCGCGCGCGCGGGTGCGAGAGGGATGGGTCGAGGCCGCGTCCCGTGGGTGCGACAGAGACAACGAGCGTCGTCGTCGTCGTCGACGACTTGGATGCGCGATGGGTGCCCAACCCTTTCGCTCCCCCTCCACCCCCCTCCCAATTCCAAAAGCAATAGCGGAACGCTTGGCGGGGCGTAACTGGGCGTGGTGCACTAGGGAAGGGCGGAAGCGAGAGAGAGAGAGAGGGAGAGAGAGACAGAGAGAGAGAGAGAGAGAGAGAGAGACAGAGAGAGAGAGAGAGAGAGACAGAGAGAGACAGAGAGAGAGAGAGAGAGAGAGAGAGAGAGAGAGAGACAGAGAGACAGAGAGAGAGAGAGACAGAGAGACAGAGAGAGAGAGAGAGAGACAGAGAGAGAGAGAGAGAGAGAGAGAGAGAGAGAGAGAGTCGGCACGCTAACGCCGCGCCAAACGCCCAACTCCGAAACCCGTCCAGCTGTTGAGGGTGTCGAGATGAGGACTGGTCCCTGACGATTAGCGACGCCTGGCCGGCCGCAGGGCGGCAGCAGGGCGGCAGCAGGGCGGCGGTAGTGGTGCCACCACAACACAGGCCTGGGCTGGGCACTGCTCCTCAAGGCGGGCTGCGGGCCCAACACACACACACACACACACACACACACACACACACACACTCGAATCAAACAATATGTTCCCATGCCGAGGCGGACTATGCCTGGGAGCGCCGTTGGACTTGAGTGGCACGGCACGGCACGGCACGGCACGGCACGGCACGGCACGGCACGGCACGGCACGGCACGGCACGGCACGGCACGGCACGGCACGGCACGGCACGGCACGGCACGGCACGGCACGGCACGGCAGGCGGATGGCGGAGCTAATCCCCCCCCGCGTGTCTGTGTCGTGTGCTGCGGCGGCTTCACGGCCAGAGGGTGAGAGAGAGAGAGAGAGAGAGAGAGAGAGAGAGAGAGAGAGAGAGAGAGAGAGAGAGAGAGAGAGAGAGAGAGAGAGAGAGAGAGAGAGAGAGAGAGAGAGAGAGAGAGAGAGAGAGAGAGAGAGAGAGAGAGACGCGTTCACGGGGAACTAATCCATCCGCAAAGCGCACGCACGCTCACACACACACACACACACACACACAGTGTAACTGCGCATGCACTGATCACGTGGTCGCTTAAACCACCGATCAGAGCGCAGCAGCATCGACTAAGCGTCCTCATAATGCACTTCTTCTTGCGTCAGAGAGAGAGAGAGAGAGAGAGAGAGAGAGAGAGAGAGAGAGAGAGAGAGAGAGAGAGAGAGAGAGAGGGGACGGCGCGAACTGCAGTCGCGCGCATTTTAAAATAAATGACGGCAAGCGCTCTTCGGAGAGATGACAGCGGCGCTGGATGCAATTATACTTCAAATCCAATCCGAATCTGAATCTGTCGCGCTGCCTGCGGGCTCGAGACCATTTCAATACCGGCAGAACTATTCGGGGAATCCGACAGACGACTACTAGAGAGAAACAGACGGACACAGACGGAGAGAGAGAGAGAGAGAGGGGGAGAGAGGGAGAGAGGGAACAGTGGGTGGTGTTGCCATCTCGCTAAGTGGGCCCGCCCTTATTGAACGAGTCCTCGCGCCCTCCTCACCAATAAAGTTCAACACTTTCTGGGCCGCCGCCGTGACATTCCACAAGTCCAAAGGGGTGCGCGCGGTGCTCTCGCTCTGTCGCTCGCCCTCACTCACTCACTCACTCTGTCTCGCTCCGACGCACTGGAGGGATGACGGGAATCACACGATGACATTGACCTCTACCGAACGCTTCCCCCAAAAACTTGGGCGCGCGTGAGGCGGAACCTCTGCGCTCGTCATCAGGGTCTCTCTCTCTCTCTCTCTCTCTCTCTCTCTCTCTCTCTCTCTCTCTCTCTCTCTCTCTCTCTCTCTCTCTCTCTCTCTCTCTCTCTCTCTCTCTCTCTCTCTCTCTCTCTCTCTCTCTCTCTCTCTCTCTCTCTCTCTCTCTCTCTCTCTCTCTCTCTCTCTCTCTGTGCCTTCCTCATTGCAAGAACCCAGCCATCGCAATGCAAAGCACCCGACTGCCACTCCCAGCCGCCGCGTCCTGCCTCTCATGGTGCAGCCATCTCTTTGAAGTTCGGACAAAAACTTGACTACAAAGCAATGCCGTTGATAGTTGCAGACATTACACTGAAACACGTGAGACGGACTCCCATTGAGTGGCATTCCCTTCAGCGGGGAGTGCGCTGCACAACACTCTCTACCACCGAAGTTTGCAGTGGCCTCCCGGATGGCACAAACCTTGGGGTGGGATGCCCTAACCAGGGCCGGGAGAGGTAGGGTATCATCTTTTTGCATTAATTCCAACTTTAACTAATTACGGAAGGCGCTCTAAACAATTCTTAATCGAGTGGCACGGCTGAGTCGCCCACAACTGCACTGATATCCAGAGAGAGGGAGAGAGAGAGAGAGAGAGGGGGGGGGGGGAGGAAGGGGGGGGGACTGCTGCCTCCCGCGATGGTGCGTCGCTACCGATTACTCCGTTATCAGTTGCACAATAAGTCCGTGTTTGATAACCCGTTGCATCTCCCCGTAATGAGGGCCATACGCTGTCGCCGCCCCCGCTTTGGGGCTGGCAGGATTATTTACAGCAATAAGAGAAACCGTTGACGGCTTTTTCAATTTGCGAGCCCAAGGAGGCAGAAGAAAACGAGGAAGCAGTAGGCGCGGACAGACAGAGAGCGAGAGAGGAGGAGGAGGGAAAGGGAGGAGCGGGGGAGGTTTGGGCGCGTGCACGCTACGGGGCGGGCGCTGTGGGGTCGATCAGTGTGACAGACAGAGGAAATAATAATTGAAGAGATAAATCTCAGATCGAAGGTTGTCGCTGAGGGGAGAGAGGGGGGTTGGCGGCCGCCCCTCTCTTTGCAGATGGCGAAGGGCGGGTTGGTTGCGGGAAGGGGAGCGAAGGGGGTAGAAAAAAAAAGGGGGCCGGGGAGGAAAAATTTCTGTCTGAACGAGATGGCCGCTCGAACAGGGCGCAGACACCCTCATTTGTAATCGAGCAATAAAATTCAGAGCGAGTTACACGCGCCGACCTTCAAGACAAGGGTCGTATGAAAAATAAAACGGAACCCGATTTTTAAATCCGTTCGAGTGCGACGTGGCTCCCGGACGCCCCCGCAGCCCCGCGGTCTGTCTGACGCACGCAAACACTCGGCCTTCTAGTTTATTACCGACCGTTACTCACTCGATCGGAGCCGTTCTCATTTCCGTCTTTAACTTTGCAGCGGGCGGTGGAAGCAATAGAGACACAACTGAACCGACCCCAAGTCCGGGCCGGGCCGCGCATCCCATCCCAGACGACCGTTCCTTCTAATTTGTGGACGCACACAGGCACGGCCGGCCCCTCCCCTCCCCCCACAAGCACACTGGATTTGAATAAGATGGCACTAACTTGTAATGAGTAGTGACGTTTCTATCCCCGAATAAATTAACAGTTTTTCTCCGTCTCTCTCTCTCTCTCTCACTCCTGCACGCAGTCCGGGGGCTTACCGCGGTGTTGTTACCCCTGCGGGGGCGTGGGAGCAGCAGGCGACACGTCGACGGCCAGGGGAGGACGACGGGGTCCTGGGGGAGGACATCGGCGTGGACGCGGAGGCCCTCTTGTGGGAGCGGCGGACGGCTGGCGCCCGGGGCCACCACCCCGTTGTCGAGATGTCGGCACCCTGGCCCGGGGGTGGGCCCGGGGGTGGGCCCGGGGGTGGGGGTGGGCGCCGGGGTAGGGGTGGACGCCGGGGTGGGCCGTGCCTCGAACCCTCTATTAAGCGTGTACACTGCCAGGGAGCGGGGCCCGAGGTGCAACATAAGCCTACACATTTAAACACGGCGTAAGCTGGGCGGTAAGTCTGGGAATTCCTTCCCCTCGCGTACAAATGCCACCCCTGGGGGCGGACGGGACGGGGACAGCCCCCGGGGGCGGGCGTCGTGCACCCAGTCGCCGCGATGTCGTTCAGTGTCCTAGGTTCGCAATTTTTTTTCGAATGTCTGCTGGGGCAGCGGGTACATTGCGGATCGATAGCCGAGAGGGTAAGGTGGCCATTCGGCAACCGGTAGGTCCGAGGTTCAAATGTTGACAGTTCTTAATTACTTTTTTTAAACATTTTCTTTTTAAACAGCAGCAATTTGCTAACTTCTAACAGTCCCCTTTTTTTTTTTTTTAAATACAGTCTTGACCCGGAAAAAATTGAGTTCTAATTACGTGTTTGAGCCCTTGCGATCGAGTCTGCAATTTTCAGCAGATCGCGACTGTCCTGTCGGGACAGCAGATTGCATTAGCGTCACGCCTGCAGTGGCCATAGAGCATCCCTGTGACAGCGGCACACACGGTGTTAGCACCGACGATAGCAGATCTATGCGGTGCGGCCGCTGGTATTTGAACCCGCTCACGTTCCCCTGTCAGCAGGTGACAACGCATAGCGGGACACCGCCAATGTGACCCAGTTGCAGAGCTGTTCCGAAATGACGCCTCGTCCAAAAAGGGGGCCCCATAAAACGGGGCCCCCGCACCGTACACAGGTGGGCAGGAGAGACCCCGCCGTGTGCTTTGATCGCCCGAACGCCCACTCTTTCATCTCTTTTTACTCATCGCTCTCTCTCTCTCTCTCTCTCTCTCTCTCTCTCTCTCTCTCTCTCTCTCTCTCTCTCTCTCTCTCTCTCTCTTCCACAGGAGCAGACCCTCGACCAAACGAGCTGCGGCATTGCGCTTTTTGTTACAAATCCAAACGGAAAACAGAATATTCGCCGGCAGCAGCCAGATTGCGTGGCGGGCACTCGTGATTTCAGACAAGCACGGGGTGAAGGTGGCTGCCTGCCTGCCTGCCTGGCTGTCTGGCTGCCTCCCTTGGCTGCCTGCCTGCCTGCCTGGCTGCCTGGCTGCCTGGTTGCCTGCCTGCCTGCCTGCCTGCCTGCCTGCCTGCCTGCCTGCCTGCCTGGCTGTCTGGCTGCCTCCCTTGGCTGCCTGCCTGCCTGCCTGCCTGCCTGCCTGGCTGCCTGGCTGCCTGGCTGCCTGGCTGCCTGCCTGGCTGTCTGGCTGCCTGCCTGCCTGCCTGGCTGCCTGGCTGCCTGGCTGCCTGCTGCCTGCCTCCGGTACCACACTGCAGCACAGGGCAGACCTGGGCAGCCCTGCCGCTGACGGCAACCCAAAGTTTCCTCCTCAGTTAACGGTGGTGCTCAGACCGTCCATTCCAGCTGTGCAGATCAAAAGAGGTGAGGTGCGGCCCCCCGGCGGCCCACGGCACCCCCGCAGCCCCAGGGCCCATGTGAAACAGCCCGCGTCCGTGGGGTGGGCGGGGGAGTGAGGGATGAATTAAATAAAGTCTCACATTGGTTCCGACACATTAAATTTTTTTATTTTTATTTTTCGTTTCAGCTGTGATGGTTTCGCTAGCATTCCCAGCACGGTTTATGCCCGCCCCCTCCGAACCGCTGTATCAAATCGGGCGCGCCACATGTCTATGTCACCGCCTTGTGTGCGGCGCCTCGAGGCAGCAACAACCGTATCGGCAAGGCGGTGAGGTGGTTGTGGCGCGTGTCACGTGGGCCAGCGCGGCGGGACGTAACGGAACTGCCCCGGCTGTCAGAGCTGTGCGCGCGGCGTGCCAGCGTGTGGCGCCGCCGTGTCAGGCGCGTGGCGATGTGCCGAGGCGAATAGCAGCGGGGCCAAACGGGGGGAGCGGCGGGGCGGAGACGGCGGCGACGGGGTCTCCATGTCGGAGACGTTAGCTTGACTCGGGCGTCGGGACAACGCGATCCGCCCCCCTGCTGCCCCCCGCCGAGACAGACATCGGCGGCGCGCCCTCTGCTTGCTTGACGGGCAAAATTCCATTTCTGTCGCCGCCGCCGCTGCGCCGCTGCTGCTCAGGCCGGGTGTGGTGCGCCTCGGCATGCCGCCGCCGCCGCCGCCGCCGCCACCACCACCGCAGCAGCGCCTTTCTGCCTCGGATGGAATTGATCTAATTTCTCCGCGGTGACAGCAGACGCTCCGCTCGTCGCGAAAGGCGGCGCGGCGCACCTTGTCAGCGGGGGGCGGCGCTGGGGGCGGCGGCGGGGGCGGCGGCGGCGGGGGCGGCGGCGGAGCCCACAGCGCCTTCACCCCCGCCCCCGCCCCACCCCCAAGCACCCCATCACACCACCACCACACTCTGTCATCATCACCGCGGTATCACCGCCAACATCATCATCGACACACCGACCACACCCCTAATTTGCGGACGCCCCCCGCCGCGCCCCTCCCCTGCTTGCACTGTTTCTTTGCGGGGGGTCCTGTCCCGCCAGGATTTCGCCGAGAGCCGAAAATAATTATTTCACCTCAGTCGTGTGTGCGTGTGTGTGTGTGTGTGTGTGTGTGTGTGTGTTGGCATGTTTGCCCGCAACCACAGAAGCAGAAAACACACTGGCGGGAGAGAGGAACAGAGAACGAGAGAGAAAAGCGGGTGTGAAAGAGAGAGAGAATAAGAGAGAGACAGAGAGAGAGAGAGAGAGAGAGAGAGAGAGAGAGAGAGAGAGAGAGAGAGAGAGAGAGAGAGAGAGAGAGAGCGAGAGAGAGAGAGAGAGAGAGAGAGAGAGAGAACGAGGACGAGAGGAATACGCAAAGGAAAAAGAGAGACAGAGAGAGAGAGAGAGAGGAAGCAGGGGAGAAATAACTTGCCACTTTCATACTGCATTTCATTTCGTCAGATAATCCCCTCGCATTTGCAGCACACGCCGTACGAACCGCGGCCGCCGCCGCCACCCACAGCCCCGCCGCCGCCCCCGGCCCGCCCCCGGCCCGCCCCCGGCCGCCCGCCCCCACCAGCCACACCCCTGACAAGCCCAGCCCAGCCCAGCCCAGGCGGGGCGCGGCCCCCAAGTGCACTGCCCAAATGGACCCGCACCGCGGCGCCCGGCGCACGGGTTGAGTGGTTCTGCTGCAGTCAGCTCAGGGCCAGTCTAGTCTCTAGCCGGGGGGTCCGCAGAGCTTTGCTTTATGCAGCAGCCGCGGGGGTCGTGCGCGCCGTGCAAGAGAATTGGGAATTTCTAGAGCTCTGACAGCTCTGAATGTTTGAAATTTCTAGAACCCTGACAGCTCTGAATGTTTGAAATTTCTAGAACCCTGACAGCTCTGAATGTTTGAAATTTCTAGAACCCTGACAGCTCTGAATGTTTGAAATTTCTAGAACTCTGACAGCTCTGAATGTTTGAAATTTTAGGAGCTCTGACAAGCTCTAAATGTTTAAAATTTCTAGAGCTTGCTGGATCACTAGAAATTCGAATGTCGGGCGCTTTATAATTTAACAACTTCTATGAGCAGTAGAAGTTTTGTAATTCCTAGGATCACTGGAAGTTTGTAATTTCTGTGAGCGCTAGAAGTTTACAATTGCGAGGAGCACTAGGTGTACATTTTTGGGAGGTAATTTCTAGTACCACAAGAAGTTTAGAAAGGGCTGACTTGGCAGTGGTGCTGGCCGGCAGCCGTGTGTGTGATTAAGTCACAACATTACCTGCCGCGCCAACAGCCGGGAGTGAGTGAGGTGGCTGGTCCGCAACGGGCATTACCTGCAACACAGACAGAGATAGCATGAGTAGCCGTCCGGAATGCGATCGCTGCTGGGGTTCAGTTCGGCTCGGCAGCTGCCGCCCGATTTGCAATGAATGAAATTCCAAAACGCCAATTCCGTCGAACACTCCAAGGTCATTCCGAATCAAATAATATTTCTACTGTGCGTGTGGCCGACGAGAATAGGACTCGGGAGGGGGGAAGGGGGCACGGCGAAAGACCATCCAGCCTCCCTCCTACCACCACTTTGTCCCTCTCTGTCTGTCTGCGTCAGTCTGTCTGTCTGTCTGTCTGTCTGTCTGTCTGTCTGTCTGTCTGTCTGTCTGTCTCTCTCTCTCTCTCCCCCGCCGGAAGGGCACTCTGATCATCTGCCCTCGCCGGCTGGCTGGCCGCTCGCTCGGCCGCGCCGCCGCCTGACGGCAACAGTCCTCATAGACTGTCTCTTTGTCCCGTCCTCTTTTCCGCCTCTTTCCTCCTCCTCCTTCGTTCTCCGTCTCGCCGTGTCGGCGCTGGTGGCGCTGCCGTCAGCGCTCCTGCCGTGTAAGACGACACGCACCCTCGAGACAATCGGGAAACAGTATACGCGAGCTGTCGCGCGGGAAAACTCGAACACTCGTCCGTCAGCGCACCGACTCCTATCGGGCATTCCGAACTCATGACTCCCGCTGCGCTCACTCAACAGGTCCCCGACAGAGGGCGCTACTCATGGCGCCGTCTCATGGCCTCGCAGCGTCTCCAGCACCATGGCCATAGCCGGCCCGGACAATGCCAGACAAGAGCGCGGCGCCATCAGGCTAAGGGGCAGCGACGGCAAACATTCTGCCGGCGGGAATAAAATCTCGACAACACACAGCCGAGGAAGGTCCGGAGAGGTCTCTCTGTCAGTATTCGAACCCGGTCCGTGCGGGGAAGACCACCCCGGAGAGGCTGACTTCCGCACCTGAGTGAATCTCCTCAATCTGCACTCACACCGTTCATTATAGCACTTTACCCGCTGCATCTGGGACTTCACGGACAAAAGCCCGCAGGCCACGACAGAGTGCGTTAATGACACACATTTCAATCAAATTAATTACGCCGTGGGGAGGAGCGGCCGGGGGAAATCGTTTGCCATCTTGGCTACCGCCGCGAGTGACGTCACACCGAATGAATGCCACGGCTGCCATTCGCGCTGAAACGCCCCCGGCGGGTGAGAGAGGGTCGAGAGAGAGACAGAGAGAGAGAGAGAGAGAGAGAGAGAGAGAGAGAGAGAGAGAGAGAGAGGGGGGGGGGGGGGGGGGCAGAGCGTGGTTGAGTCCAGCCGATGTGTCGTGCGACAGGGGGTTGGCGAATAGGGCGGGGTACTTAAGCAAGAGGAAGGGAGTGAATGACAGAGGGTGGGCGGTGCGAGAGAGAGAGAGAGGCGTAGGGAGGGAGAGATAGAGAGAGAGAGAGAGAGAGAGAGAGCGCTAGAGGTGCCCTGAGGCGGTCATTGCCAAATGGGAGTGTTTGTGGAGGAGCCCTTGACTGCTGCCCTACCCTGCCCTCAGGCGGGAGAGAGCCTAGGTGGGGGTGGGGGGTCACGGTGTGGCCGGCGGGCAGGAGGCGGGCAGGAGGCGGGCGGGAGGCGGGCGGGAGGCGGGCAGGAGGCGGGCGGGTATCGCTGGCACAAAGCGGCGGACGCAGTTACAGCCGCCCGCCCGCACGCTGCCGGGGCAGACATGTCGCCAAGACCAGCCTCCCTATGCAGGATCCCCCGAAACTGCAGCGGGAAAAGCGTACAGCCGCTTTAAAATAAAAAACAACAACAACAAGAACCAAAACCACGCCGCCGACACTCTCCTGTGATTGTGAATAAACCCTTTCCCCCCTCACCTTGCACCACCTCCCCCCCCCCCCCCCCCCCAGCGGGCTCAGCGGCGGCGTTTGTTGCATTTCGCGGGGAGGGCGGTGGAAATCACAAAAGAGCGTCGCGCAAGCGTTCGGCCGGTGCGCACGCGGACGCGCATAAATTTTTCATAGATTTTAATGCCCGCCGGACTAAACCAGAAAGCTATATTACCGCGGCGGGCGCACACATGTAGGAGTGCCGAGAGCCGCGTGACAGGCCACGGGACTGTGTGCGCTCGATAGGCAGCGGTGCCCCGGGGCCTACAACACCCACAACGCCACGGCCCCGTCCACTCCCCACGCACACACACACACACACACACACACACACACACACACGCACACACACGCCCACACACGCCCACACACGCACCACATCAAAACCAGTCTCAGGCTCGCTGGAAATAGCCGCTTTGTACAAAAGCCCCGCGTCGCTGCAAATTCAGCCGACAATACGACACGTCTCTCGCTTATTTCCAGAGGCGCCCGCGCAGCTGTGAGTGCGAGAGAGACACAGAGAGAAAGAGAGAGAGAGAGAGAGAGAGAGAGAGAGAGAGAGAGAGAGAGAGGCTTCGGGGAAAGCTTGTATCCTGCTTCCATTCTTTTCCTGCTTCCCTTCCTGCTCTCTCTCTCTCTCTCTCTCTCTCTCTCTCTCTCTCTCTTCCCCGTGTCCACGCGGGGGGTAAATCAGTAGTGCGGTGTAGTGGGGTAGTACAGCGCGGGTGGGAGGTATGGTAACGGAGCAGCAGCAGCGGCGGCGGCAGCAGCAGCAGCGGCGGCAGTAGCAGCGGCAGCAGCAGCAGCAGCCCCTACAGGCGGACGGCCCATCCCCCGACACTTTAATAAAACGCTAATGCATTTCTCGGATTGATTTATGCACCACTGCGAGTGAGCCTGTGTCCGCGCCTCTGTGGGTGTGTGAGACAGTGTGTGTGTGTGTGTGTGTGTGTGTGTGTGAGGGGGAGGGTGGGTTTTGTGTTTGCACAACAAACCAGTACGTAATCTGTCGCGACTGCAAAGTGAAGACGAGGTCGAAAGGCCGCTCCACCACCGTGAGAACATATGTGTGAAGGACGCGCAACTTCTCGATTTTCGCTGCCGTGAACGATGGCCTCGAATACATCTGCGATTTTTCGAGAGAGCAAGACCAAGGGTTCGAACACTGCCATTAGGCAGGACAGAGTGAAAGGTCAAGGGCGGGTGAAGGGGGTGGGACAGGGTGGGGGAGGAAAGGGGAGCGTACCAGCCTAACCACCTCTTTCCCACCTCCCCTTGACGACAAACGCTGCGTCTCGTAATATTTTTTTCCCCCAATTTTTTTTTCGGTCTTTATTTTCATTATTATTTCATCTTTTGTGGTTGGCAGCGCCATGAATGAGAGGGATTAGTGCGGTAAATGACGCGGCCGCCTGCAGCAGCGCGGACTGCAGGGGACCAACACCCTGCCGAGAAACACGGCCGAGCCTCGTCACAAGTAAAGATGTAAATTTTCCGAAAGATACAAAATCCGACTGAAAACTTCAGCGAAATTTTTCAACTTTTCGTTAATTCTTTCCCGTATACACAGTCCATTCCTGGGGAAATTTTCAATGTTTCTTTCAAAGTTTTCAATCTCTCCACGAAAAATTCCTTTGTTCGAATCCCTAGTCACAAGTGTTCCACCATAGCCTCCATTCATCAGCTGCATACTTACGTGGCGTGAGGGAAGATTCATCCGTGACCACCGCCGCAGCACAGAGTAGTTCACCGCCCTCCACAACACAACCCCGCCGCCGTAACTTGCGGGCTTCTTGTTACTCTCCCCCACGAGGTGGGTAACCTTTGGCCACACGCACACACACACACACACACACACACACACACAGAGTGGTGACACGATCAAACCTCGTCAGCGGCGCATGATTGATGTGGCCAATGACGAAATGCCGTTTGGGGACGGGATGACTCCTTCCCCCCCACCCCCACCACCCACGCCGCCCCGCCGCGCCGTGCGCCCCTCTGCTTTCGCCGCCCTGCCTTCGTTTTGGCGGCCGTTGACGTCATCCACGTCGCCGTCCTGGTGGCGTGCGGGGCCGTGGTGGTGGTGGTGGTGGTGGTGGTGGTGGTGGCGTGCGTGTGCATCTAGCCGCCGACGCCGCAGGAAACCATCAGACGGCTGTCTCTTGGTTTCAGGAGCCATTTACCCGGACAGTCTGCGGCGCAGGGGAGGGAGGGGGTAGGAGGGGACGGACACATTCTGAGACAGGATGTGTGTGTGTGAGAGAGAGAGAGAGAGAGAGAGAGAGAGAGAGAGAGAGAGAGAGAGAGAGAGAGAGAGAGAGAGAGAGAGAGAGAGAGAGAGAGAAAGAGAGAGCAGGGGGAAAGAGACAGAGCACTGGACGCAGTAAAGTGAGCTGGGCCCGTCACACGCGCCATCCTCGGACGCCAACTCCGTCGCGTCACGGGTTCAAATACCCGCAAGACTCTGGCAGAGACACACGGTTAGGTTTTACAGCACACTCTCCGTAGCCGACGCCCAGCGGGGCTCTCGAGCACGGTCCTCTCGAGCACGGGTGTTACGTGGCTTGTGCACGGATGGCAGATCCGGCAGGACTCCGCGGTAAGCCCAGCCGATTCGGCGTCCCGTCACTCGTCAAATGGGCCGCTCCTCGTAAACAGTCAAATGGGGCGCGTGTATGTAGTATGCGGGAGCCCTAAAAAGCGGAGATGGATTCGGTCTGAGCCCCTCCGGGACACCGGGGACCCCACGGGGCCCACGGGGCCAGAGCGTCCCATTCCGTTTTAGGTCCTGGGCCTTATCGTCCCGCCCCTTTCGCTCCCTCTTTCGTCCTCGTCTCCTTCACCTCCTCATCCGCGCTCCCGCCTAGAGGCCTCTACGTGGTCAAACGGCCGAGTCTCGGTATAGGCGTCGCGATTTGTGCCGCTTAGATCGACAATCTGACCGCGTAACATCCCGCTTGTTTAGATCTGACATTCGTTTGGAGCGATCGGAATCATTACAATAGTCACCACATTCCTTCGACCACCGCCCTGCTGCTCTCTCTCTCTTTCTCTCTCTCTCTCTCTCGTTTCCATCCCCATCCTCGTCACTCTTCCATTCTTATCCGCCCTGTCGCCGCCCTTTTTCCCTTCTTCTTCTTCAGAGACACACGACGCCATCAACCGCCGAGCTCAAACGACGCCCCCTTCCCCTCCCGTCCCTTTTACCCTTTTTCTGCCCTCTCTCTCTCTCTCTCTCTCTCTCTCTCTCTCTCTCTCTCTCTCTCTCTCTCTCTCTCTCTCTCTCTCCGTCTATCTCTCTTGCTCGCTGGCCCTGGTAAAGGTCTCCGCGGACCTCAAAGCACCCACATTTTTCGCGGCATTATTTGAAATCGATACTATATTCGCTCCGCGGCGCGTATATTTGTCGTAAGGCTGACCCTGTACCATATACGTGTCGTCTGCGTGTGTGTGTGTGAGAGAGAGAGAGAGAGAGAGAGAGAGAGAGAGAGAGAGAGAGAGAGAGAGAGAGAGAGAGAGAGAGAGCTTGTAACACTACCGGATTGGGTGTCCCATTCGCCCTTCCTTGTGCTGATGCGTGAGAACGCACGCGGGGAATTGAAGGCCCAGACTACTGCAGCACCAGCGTTCCCGCACGTTTGATATCTGCAATCTGCCCCCCTTGCTTCCGCCGAGGAGTGTGCGTGTGTGTGTGTGTGTGTGTGTGTGTGTGTGTGTGTGTGTGTGCGTGTGTGTGTGTGTGTGTGTAAAGGGGGGGGGGGGGGGGCTGAAGCAATATTATTGTTGCTTATTTTTGCAGGAGTAGACGCCTGAAGGGCAGTTGTTGCAGTAGCAGCAGAAGCAGCGGTAGCAGCGGTAGCAGCAGTAGCAGCAGTACCAGCCCGATACACTATCTGAGGCCTGCCTCGCCAACCGCCGCGGCGAAAACGTTTACGATCGCCGCAGCGGACGGACGTGCGTGGAGCGCAGGCCACAACCGCCGCCGCTTTTGTTGACGCTGCAGCAGCAGCAGCAGCAGCAACAAGAGCAGACGACGCCAGGGCCTAGCAGACGACGCCAGCCCTAACAGACACGTGACACGGCATCAGCGTCTCTGCTGGAGGACACGACACGGGCTGTCGGCGTCATCGAAACACCACTCCCTGATACTGCGGGGCGTCAGGAGGGCAGACAGAGACAGACCGCATATTTGACCGTGTGCGACAAAGTCAGCAGATGATTACAAGGGGAGGGCGCGGGGTATCCACCTATGAAAACATGGATTGTGATGCGACAGCCTGCCGCCCCCTGCCGCCGCCGCTGCCGCCGCCGGCTTCCGCGGTGGAATAGTGACATCCCAGACGCGCCGCTACTGCCTACAAACCGCTGCCCCCGCCGCCCCCGCCGCCCCCGCCGCCATTTCCATCGTCCGGTGGCAGCACGCGAGCGCACGCTTTACTACCAATAAAAAGTGCGATGCGTGTCACCTGATACACCACAAGGCGACACGCCGCCGCCGCCGCCGCCGCCGCTGCAGCCGCGCTGCTAGCGCTGACGAAGCGCGGACGCGCGCTTTTGTTCAAATTTAAATCAAAGACCGTTCTGATCAAGTGTCACATTCACTCCGAATTAAAAATGAAAACCTCAGGCAAAATAGATTTGTGAAATTTTTGGCATCCAATGCGCTTCGCGCTTCATATCAACGTCTCAGTTTCATTTTAAGAAAATGATGCTTACAATCTCGAAAAATCGCCGAATTCCGTCATAAACATGAGAGAAGAAAAATGAAAAGAAATCACACAAACTTCCGTGGAAGTTAATAGACGCGGGAATGCCACGCGCTCGGACAGTGCTAGCGGGGCTGCGGGGCTCCAAATGACGTCGGAGTGTAAAAAGGGATTGCCGGTGGCTGGGCGTGGTGTGTGCACAGGCCGGTGTACGAGGCAAGCGGATGAAATACGGGACGGGGCGGCGGCAGGCGGACAGGGCACCCAACACAGCCGCGTCAAAAAAAAGACCAGTGTTTTCGATTTCAAAATAAAACAACAAACCATAACAATAATAATTACGAAATCTGTCAATTTTCAATTTTGCCAAAAACGCTACATTATTAAAATTTTCCATTTACTTTACGAAATGATAACGCGAAGGTTTTCATCCGTAGAGGTAAACAAAAATTAAAATGCGAAGTAGTAAAGTGTTCAAAAAAAATCTGTATTATTTCTTTTTGAAAACACACGCTGTGCCGATCCTGGCAAAATTCCGACACGAAATCAATTCGCGCAGCGTTGCTACAGGCCATTTCATCGGCATGCCAACAGGCTGGCAACAGTGAGTGCGTGTGTGTGTGTGTGTGTGTGTGTGTGTGTGTGTGTGTGTGTGCTGGCTCAGGACACCATTAGCAGTGGCGATCACAGAGAGGGAGAGGCGCCATGGCGCCTATAGCGCCGGGCTCACAGCAAGCCACAAAGCTCCGCGACAACCCCTCCCCCCCCCCCCCCACCTGCTCGCGGACTTAGCGACCGCGTACAACAGCACCGCACGCGAGTCCTGATAATGATGATGATAATGATCATGTCCGATAGCAGCCTGCGCCCACCGACTAAATTCATTTTCAGGGAGACAACTGAGTCTATCGAGGGCTCAAATACCTGGGCTGTTATGGAACCGCTTTTTCGAAACCGCTCGTTTCGCACCTTGGCTGTACACTTTTCCCTGCCCACTCTAATCAGAATTCGTATGTTTCAGCGGGAATTCTTATTTTTAAAGTAACCAGTCAGACACGCATTCATTCTCTAGCCACCTGTAACCTATCAGCAGCGTCATAGTGATCCCAGCAGCACCAGTCAGCCGTCTCTCTCTCTCTCTCTCTCTCTCTCTCTCTCTCTCTCTCTCTCTCTCTCTCTCTCTCTCTCTCTCCATAACGCCGGAGAGGCGTGCGATTAATTATTGATTCGCTAAACACATCAAAGAGGTCCACTAATTACCTGGGGACGCCCCCGCCCCCGCCGCCCAAATCCGGGACGGGCCCGGCGCAGCCCCGTAAAAACTGGGGGAAGGGGGGGGGGGGGGGGGGGCAGCGGGGGCTCCAAACACCTTAATTCGCTCATAATCCGCTATCTGCTGTTCGGTGCAGACTGCAGCGTGGGGTCAAAGGTCCCCGAGGCCCGCACCGCCCACCGCGGACGTCGCCAGAGATGGCCTATGGGGAGGTGCGGTGAGAGGCACATAAATTATTAGGGATGGGGGGGGGGGGGGGGGGGCAGGCAAGAGGCAGAGCTCCTTGAAGGAGTTCACCATGGGCGCCGCGCGCCACCTTGTCCCGGCACGTTATTAGGGGAGGATTTGGGCGCGGTGTGCGAACGGCTCCCGCAGTAGCGGCAGCAGCAGCAGCGGCAGCAGCAGCAGCAGCAGCAGCAGCAGCAGCAGCAGCAGCAGCAGCAGCAGCAGCAGCAGCAGCAGCGGCAGCAGCAGCAGCAGGCGGCGGAGTCAAAGGGGTGGGGGTGGGGGAGGCAGCGCCTTGTGGTGAGCGGGGCGGAGCAGCAGGACGGCGCGGGCCGGGCTTGTGATGCTCTCGGAAAGGGCGCCAACCACAAGCCGAGCGTAAACATGCAGGTATACAGCGCGCGCGCGTGCGCGGAGGACATACACGGTCATCACCAAGTAGTACATCATCAAGTACCGCGGAGACTGCAGCAGGGCGGCCTGGCAGGTGGGCACGGCGCCCGTGATGGAGTGCGAACGTGCGATAAGTCGTGCATAGGCCGGGCGGCGCACTCGTCTGCTGTCAGGACAGAGCGCTACCGAGCGCCGCCGAGCGCTACAAACTGTGTAAGACCGATAAACCCGGCCGTAATCCGGAGAGCGCTCTCCTGTAATCTCGCACAAAGCCACGAGACACACACACTCTCTCTCTCTCTCTCGCCACGCCCGTCAAGACACACACACACACACACACACACACACACACACACACACACAACGAGGCGTCGCTGTGTGACGACGCCGGCAGAAAAACGACTCCCTTACGGAGGTAATCGAGGGAGAAAAAATCCATTTGGAATGTGCGTGTGTGTGTGAAAACTTAACTCAGAAATTCATGCAAGGCCGCGTTTGTCCTTGGCAGCGGCCCCATATTTAACTGAACAGACCTGCTAGTCATGATCCGCGCATGTCGTTTGGACATTTGAGCTGCGCAGCAAAATAAAAGTGCAAAAATAACGTCTACGTGAGGTATGAAAAACACGAAAAAAAATAATTACAAAACACACACACACACACACACACACAGCCTGAGGCGGCGCCCGGACCAGGAAAGCCCAAAACCGGGATGTCGTTCAGTAAATAAACACTGAAAACGTAACTGCGGCGCGCGTACGATCACGGCCAGGTGGACACGGCGACGGCGGGGGCGGTCACTTTCAAAGCGTTTGGATTGAAACTCTAAACCGCCAATCATCGGGGTCCCAGCACACACACACACACACACACACACACACACACACACACACACACACATCGGCGACGAGGAAAGGAGACGAGGATTCGCAGGGCACCGCGTCGTTTTTATTTCGGCTTCATAAATTGCTTGGCGAAGCCCTCAGCCAGCCGGTCACGTTTGCACAGCGCAAGACCGCGTAACTGAACGCAGCCCGAGCGGGTTCTACACGGGCGTGGGACGGTTGGGGCTAGTTGAATCACCCCTGCCGCGGCCGCCGTGCCGTCGAGGAGCGGGGCTGCCTCTCCAACTCCTACTACTCTTTTACTTTGCGCTCCCCTGTGTGTGTGTGTGTGTGTGTGTGTGTGTGTGTGTGTGTGTGTGTGTGTGTGTGTGTGTGTGTGTGTGTGTGTGTGTGTGTGTGTGTGTGTGTGTGTGTAGGCGCGCGGGCGGCCAGCGCACACACTGGACTCCGGAAGGAAGTCCGGAGGTTTGGCCCCGGAGCCCCGGAGCCCACTGCATGGCCACGGCCACGGTCGGAACGCGCTGGCGGTGGCCGGCGCAAGTGCGTCCGGCGATGACCCTCCCCCTCGCCCCCCCCCCCTCTCTCTCTCTCTCTCTCTCTCTCACGATGACCCTCTCCCCCACTCTCCTTTACTCTCTCCTTCACATTGTCCCTGTAGCCGTCTCTCGCTTGCACCCACCTGCCCCCCCGCCCTCGGCCTAGAATTTTCCTACTTGGCCTGAATGCGACCTCTCTCTCTCTCTCTCTCTCTCTCTCTCTCTCTCTCTCTCTCTCTCTCTCTCTCTCTCTCTCTCTCTCTTCACAAACACACGGCCGGAGGGTACGGGGCCGATATTTCCATAAAAACGCCATCCCCGCTGCGGCAGCAGCAGCAGCAGCGGCGGCGAGGCCCCCCGGGGAGGTACGCAAATGAGGCTCCTGCATGAGGTCGGCTAGTGCCTCATCGTGGCCAGCACTGGCACCGCGCACGCACCAGAGGCCAGGCGAGAACTACATGTTAACTACACGCTGCTTTGAAAGGCGGAAAAAAAAATTGCGATTAAAAATAAAATAATGGGGAAAGAATCCTAAGATAGTAGAAATGGGTTTCTCAGGCCCCTTCACTATTTAAATACAAACACCCAAACATCCCCCCCCCCCCCCCAAAAAAAAAGCACACATGCACACTAAACTCGCTGTACGAAGTCAGGAGACACCGCAACGCTGCCTGCAAGGGCTATGCGTCTCCCCCCTCTGTCTGTCTCTGTCTCTCTCTCTCTGTCTCTCTCTCTCTCTCTCTCTCTCTCTCTCTCTCTCTCTCTCTCTCTCTCTCTCTCTCTCTCTCTCTCTCTCTCTCTCTCTCTCTCCCTCCCCTTTCCCCCTTCGCGTGGCAGGCAGGATGAGCAGCAGCCGAACAATACCGACCGCACCGCACAACTACTGAATATTCCAAGCACCGAAACAGCATCCACGCCGCCGCGCCACGCCAAGCTGTGGTCCGCGCGCACCAACCACCGCCCCCAACAGCCTCCAACCCAACGCCCCTCACCTTGACTAACCCCCCCCCCCCCGCCACCCCTCGTCACCCCCAAACCTCCCTCCTCCCAAAGACCAATCCCATTCCTTTCCACCCCAAAAGTTATATTGGTTCGTACTACGACGGCATGTATTTTTCTGAGTGTATTTCACCCACCTGTGCGTTGCACGTCGACGGCACGCATGTGGTACGCTCTCTCTCTCTCTCTCTCTCTCTCTCTCTCTCTCTCTCTCTCTCTCTCTCTCTCTCTCTCTCTCTCTCTCTCTCTCTCTCTCTCTCTCTCTCTCTCTCTCTCTCTCTCTCTCTCTCTCTCTCTCTCTCTCTCTCTCGCTCTCTGTTCGCCTCCCGCCTCTTACCAAATTCCCGTTGCAGTTTTGGCAATGCAGGAATGGCAAGGGGCGCTAACGCCTAGTCGCGTCGGAAAGGGTGTGCCACCCCTTCCTTTGGCACACGCCCCAGTACACACACACACACACACACACACACACACACACACCAAACGCCACGCCAACAAGGAAAGTAGTGTTTCCACCCCGGAAAAAGTGGGGTGAAAAGGCATCAGTACGAAAACACACACACTCACATACATACATACACACATACTGGTGGAAAACGAAAAAGAAAAAAAAATAACTCTAAAAAGACGACGAGGACCAGCGAGCGACGCGTCGCGCGAACACACACACACAGCCAAAACTGGCAACATGATTGGTGGCGCAGGCGTCGGGCGAGGGAGTCGGTGACCGAAGCAAAAGTGTGTGTGTGGGGGGGGGGGGGGCGGGAAGGGGATGGGGGTTGGAAGGGGGGAGGGAGAGGAGGGGGCGTGAGTGCGGGGAGGGGGAGAGCGATGGGTCTAGAGCAAGCATACCGCCTTAACATAATTACCTCAGCTACCCCCATCACAAAAGTTGTCTGGGATTGTGCCAGAGAGATAGTGCAGTTCTGGAGTCGCCCCCCCGCCGCCCCTCCAGCACAGGAACTTGGGGCCTTCGGACGCACCCCGCCCCACCCCCGCGGGCTAAGGGATGAGTCTGTCCGGTCAGGCCCGGCCCGACCTCTGACCCGGTCAAGTAAGAGGGGGACAGCGGGGGTCGGCCAACTCCGGCCCGGGGACCAGCAGGGGACCAGCAGGGGACCAGCCTGGAGCGGCTCCGGGAGTTCCTCCGGTGCTGCCCTGCCCGGAGGGTCCCGGCCGGAGCGCCTGCAGCAGGCCGGGGTAGGCCAGCCCGCAGCGCACGGGAGCACGCCGCGGGGTCGATATTGCCTACCCTGCAGGCGCGCCCTCACCGCCCTCGAGGGTCTTCCGCGGCTGCGCAGCGGGCTTGTGTGCAGCGAGCAGGGCGAAAAACTCCAGCGGCTGTTGAAAGCTAGTCTGTGGTCCTCAATAACTGCTTCGTTTGCAGGAACGGCCAACATGAGGAAAGCAAAAATTAATAAAATAATGTTGGCATGAAGCATGACTGTCCTCGATCTGACTTGGCTTCCTAATGTTTGAGAGGGGTGGTTTTGAAAAGTGCCGAGTGGGTGAGTCGAAAGAGAGAGAGAGAGAGAGAGAGAGAGAGAGAGAGAGAGAGAGAGAGAGAGAGAGAGAGAGAGAGAGAGAGAGAGAGAGAGAGAGAGAGAGAGAGAGAGAGAGAGAGAGAGAGAGAGACCGGCATAGGAGCGCGGAGAGCACGGTGAAAGGAGAGAGGGCATAGACGGGGAGCCTATAGAAAAGGAGCCTGCTTCGCGGGCACCGAGGTTCGAGACCGACACCGAGGAGAGGGAAGGGAGGAGAGAGACTGAACGTGATTCTCTTTGCCAGCTGGCTGGTGCGGCGTGGCGCGCGCCTCTTGGTGAGGAATACAGGCCGTCGTGCTGCTTACCGTGCTGGGCACTGACAGTCCATTGAGACCGCGCTCCACAGCTCCCGTGAAAACGCTCTCTCCTCTCCCCGCTTTCTCCTCCGCGACTTCTTCTTCTTCTTCTTCTTGTAAAATTAGCGAAAGTGGCGCGAAGCACCGCGCTGCTGCTCGCGAAAGTCGCCTGGCAGCACACCGGGGGAGCTGTCCCCCCCCCCCCCCAGCTGCGTGTGCCTCCCCACCGCTGCCACCTGTTGCACGTCGCCAGAGTCCTCATAAGGCCCTTCACTCCAAGCCTCTCACTTTCTGCACCCCCACCCCTTCCGCACTTCTCTCTCTCTCTCTCTCTCTCTCTCTCTCTCTCTCTCTCTCTCTCTCTCTCTCTCTCTGCTCTCTTTGCCTCTGTGTGTCTCTGTCTCCCTCCTTGTTCACAGAGGAGTGAGTATGCGCTTCTTTCGCGACTAATAGAAAGTACGAATGCAAAAAATAAATTCAGGCAGGTCAAGGAAAATTTCGAAGAACAACGTTCCGGAGAGACAACAGGCTGGCCTTGACTTGTGGCTGGGAGTGTACCCTCCGGAGAGACAGGCTGGTCCCGACTTTTGGCTGGGAGTGTACCCTCCGGAGGGACAACAGGCTGTTCCTGATTTTAGGCTGGGAGTGTACCCTCCGGAGAGACAACAGGCTATGGTCCTGACTTTTGGCCGGGAGTGTACCCTCGGAGAGAAAACCGGCTGCCGTTCCTGGCTTTTGGCTGGAGTGTACCCCGGCGGAAGGGCCACAGTGTGTCGATATATAACGCTCGATTGGAGGCCGCCGGTGGGTGTAGTGACGCAGGTATGGGGCCCCGTCTGCGCCCCCGCCGCCCCCGCCGCCCCCGCCACCCCTCGGTTTGTTTTCTCCTCCAGACCACTACGGGGTTGGCCGGGGGGTTGGCCAGGATGACCTTGTTGTTCTTGATCGGGTGGGCGCACGCCGAGGGTTGGCAGGTCGGCAGGCCGCCGCCATGACGCTATTTCAGCCCTTCCTTTCCCTCGCCACCCCACCCCTTTCACAAACAACTACAAAATATCTGAAAATTTTTATTGTTTCCCGACGATGTTTTTCAAAGTGCTAAATCCGAGCACGGGGGTGTTACAAGTGTCACCTCGGCGCCGGGCACAGTTCCGCGCGCCGCTGCTGTAACCAACCGTGTGACAACCCTTTGTTCACCGCCGCAGCGGATTCCCAACGCGTGCTTCTGAATAAATGATGCTCCCGACCCCGGGCAAACCGAACTGGTCCGACAGGGGCAGACAATACGGAACGGCCTACGGATTAATAATGGACGTTTTCAGCCCAGCAGTGCGCCGCCAGCCGCCACGGCTAAAGCCGAGGCTAAAGCCCACGGAGACGCTTTTCCCCTCGCCGACCGGTGCCGAACAGAACAGAGATACCCATCGCTGCCGCCTCATGTCGCTAGATGGCAGCACTTGTGGTGGGTGGAGCTACGCAGCAGAACGACCAACTTTCAAATATGTTTTATTCAATTTTTAAAACTACAATTTCCAAATTAATTTCCAAATTTATGAGAGTGACTCAAGTGCTGTGCTGAAAGCGCCGGAATATTTCATCGTCCTGGTGTTTTCGTGTCAGTTCTCGTCACTGCTGCTGGATGGGTCAAGTGGCGCTGTTCACACTGCGGAACCCACGAGTATCTCGTAGCCGTGTGGTCTAGGGCGCTGCGTTCCAATACAACAGGGAGACCGGGGTTCGCCACCCGCCGGGGGGCGCGACTTTTTTCGCAAGTCTCGGCCCCCACGTTCTTTCTCCTCGCTGCCTGGTGTGTCATTTAAAGGATGCAGCTTCCCCTGCTGTTCCTAGATCCTCTGGTAGCCGAGTGGGTTGATGCGCAGCTTCCCATTCGGCCGCCTCGGGTTCGATCCCCGGTTGAGGGCTTCTAGAAATGCTTATGAGAGAGCATTCCGACGGCCCGCTACTCGTTACATGTGTGTATCTGGTACAACCGTTCCCAGCTGTAGGCTCCTATGAGAGGGGGCTGCAGTCTTCCTACCCCTATCCTCTTCCTTTTATTTTTATTTATTTCCATCAAGAAATTAACAATTTACGTAGTGTTTAATGTTAAGTGTTTGCTGTATTTATCAGAGACACTCATTTTCCGGTTGAGTCAGAGCTAAGTAATAGAGTTTTCGAAACCGTCCGGCCTGAAATTTCAAATGTCACGTTTCGAAAGCAGCACCGTATCGGCCGAGAGACGGTCGATGGTCACGGTGGTGTTGGTGTCCACGGGGCGGCCCGCGCGCCCTTCTTTGGCCGGGACAGTCCAGCCTGGCCGACCGCGACAAGGCCATAATGCGGTGGGCAGAGGGGGTCGAACCGAGGCCGGGGGGCGGCGGGGGCCCCAAACACAGCAACATGCAAACATCCAATTGGCCGCTGCGACCGCAGCAGGGCCCGCAGGCCGCACGAGTCCCCAGCAGCCCCAGGGAGCCCCGATCGGGCGGCGCCAAGTAGTATTCGAACCCGAACCAGTCCATGGGGCACTGCACCACCGCATGTCCCTAAAAACGCCATTTTCGCCACCATTCTCTCTCTCTCTCTCTCTCTCTCTCTCTCTCTCTCTCTCTCTCTCTCTCTCTCTCTCTCTCTCTCTCTCTCTCTCTCTCTCTCTCTCTCTCTCTCTCTCTCTCTCTCTCTCTCTCTCTCTCTCTCTCTCTCTCTCTCTCTCTCTCTCTCTCTCTCTCTCTCTCTCTCTCTCTCTCTCTTTTTGAGAGCGGTGCGGGCGCTAGTAGGACTTTTCAGTCCTGTTGTCTCACCTTCTCAAATCTCTCCTCTCTCTCTCTCTCTCTCTCTCTCTCTCTCTCTCTCTCTCTCTCTCTCTCTCTCTCTTTGTGTCTTTGTCTTTCTACTCCTGGCGAGCACGGGGTCACGGCACTTTCCCTCCGCCTCGCAGTAAGGAACAGGAACCTTCCCCCGGAGACCTGCTGATTCGATTACAACCGCCGTAGCCGGAGGACCCGGAGGACCCGGAGTGCCCGAAGCTCAGTACCTCAGCGCTCACTGAACGTCAGAGGTAAAGGCCCAGGCAGCCGTGAGGGCGTTAAGACATTACCGGTTTCGTTACTCGTTACAGCCATTAGCGGTACCGGGGCCCCGCGTACACAGGGGTGGTTCAGTGGCGCCGGTTTTAGAGCGGCTCCCTGGGAACGTACAGGTGGTCCGCGAGGGGGCGCTGACTGCAACGCTAATCTACTCATCTCTCTCGCCAACGTTACCGCCACCCCTCCTTCGAATATCTCCTCCCTCTATATTACTCATTACTTTTACCCTCCAGTTTACTACCCTCTCTCTCTCTCTCTCTCTCTCTGTCTCTCTCTCTCTCTCTCTCTCTCTCTCTCTCTCTCTCTCTCTCTCTCTCTCTCTCTCTCTCTCTCTCTCTCTCTCTCTCTCTCTCTCTCTCTCTCTCTCTCTCTCTCTCTCTCTCTCTCTCTCACACCCCCCATTTACAACTAATACCTCCCCAATTCCGGGGCCGAATCAAAAGGACGACTCGGACAGACAGCCTAATACGGCTCCCGCCCTGCTCCCGCCCTGCTCCCGCCCTATGAGCCGGCCCTGCCCTGCGGCCGGGTCAGCCCGCCCCCGCCCTACGGGCCGGCGCCCTGCCCGCCGCCTCCGTGGCGTTTCTCAAACCCCTCGCTAAGTGGCTGAACTACCGCGTAGCGGGGCTCCCCCAGTGCGTGGAGGGTGGCCACTGTGGGTGTGGGGAGGGCAAGACTTTTTTTGGTGTCCTTTTTTGTGTGTTTTCTTTTTACCCAGTTCGCTAATTTAGATTCATCCTCTGTCTTACCTTCATAACTTTCCGACGCTTTGCTTGCATTTACGCCCCCCGCATGTGATTTCTCCCCCCCCCCCCCCTCGGCTCGCTGGCTGGCTGAGCGTCGTCCGTTTTAAAGTAAGTGAGAGCTTGTGTATCTGCGACATAAATCCTTGAGCGCTTTTCTTCTAATTTAATCACAGAACTTTCTCTCATAACAGTCACCGTAAGTGAGTGAGCCCATTGCCGTAATGACAATTAGTGAGGCCGTCCCCACAAGACGCACCCACTTATCCTACGCGTATAGTACTGTCATTGCCAGCCATACGTTCGCGCAGTAATTGCGATAATCTTCTGTCCCTGCCGCTCCCACTCGTGCGTGCGGCGCGCGCCCCGGCCGCCCCCGAATCATCCCCGAGCAGAGAATTGATTGACCGGTCACTCGGCTGCGACAAGCAACGGCATCAATCAAACATCAATCAATTATTCAATCAGCTCCTGTCATTAATCCTGATTTCCCGGTCCGGTCACGACCATTGTCTTCGTCACACACGACGACCCAGGGCAACATCGACCCCACTGTAATTTCCCCTCCCCCGCCCTCCCCACTGTGAGCGCGGGTTCAAATACTGGTCCACGTTCCACTGTCTTTTTTTAAATAATTTTATCAAAATTTATGATATGCAGAATGCTTGTGATTGGCATCGTAAATGATGACCGCCTAAAACTTTCCATGCTGAGCAATTTTTTGAATTGGCCTCCAACTTTTCGTGTTTGGAATCCATCGGGCGAGAGCGTGGAGTAAGACACACTCTGGGGATCCTAGACTGTATCACTATCGAGAGCGTGGAGTAAGACACTCTGGGGATCCTAGACAGTATCACTATCGAGAGCGTAGAGTAAGACACACTCTGGGGATCCTAGACTGTATCACGCTGTATCACTATCGAGAGCGTAGAGTAAGACACACTCTGGGGATCCTAGGCTGTATCACTATCGAGAGCGTAGAGTAAGACACACTCTGGGGATCCTAGGCTGTATCACTATCGGGTGCCGACGCAACTAAATTCATCGACCGTGACGACGAATCATGTCCAACTCTTCGGGCAATGGCGGCCAGCAGCAGTCGGGGTCTGTCGGTCTGTCGAAGGGGAAAGAGGGGCCCGGGCAATGATCACGGCAATAACACGGTATGGGAGAGACAAGGACGGCAGCTGCTGCCGCGGCAAATACTCACACGGCACACGCGTGCGCTCTCTCTCTCTCTCTCTCTCTCTCTCTCTCTCTCTCTCTCTCTCTCTCACACACACACACTGTGCCACTCTGTCTCTTTCTCCCTCCCTCATACGCACACACACGCACAATCGCCAAGGGCCGGCAGGCTGGCCCACGTCCCGCCGAGCAAACATTAAATCGGAAACGACATCGACTGCAATATAATCGTCAGCACAGAGAGAGAGAGAGAGAGAGAGAGAGAGACAGAGACAGAGAGAAACGGAGAGGCAACAGAACCATGGTTAGGGTGCGGGCGAGTGTACATGCTGGGTGCGTGGGCGTGAGTCAGGGAGCAGGAGGGGGTTGATGCTGATGGCCAGCGTGTGGGCAGCTCGGCACGAACTATTGTGCCCGTGACCCGCACACGCGAGAATACACAGTACAACTCGGGCGGCACTATGAAAAGTGGTTTTGAATCGCTTTAAATACAATAAAATTGAACGATAGCACGCAAAATTTTTAACCAAAAAAAGTAATGCAAACAGAAAAAAAAACTTGATAAAACTTCTGTTTCGAATTTACAGATGTGCAAAAACAGACTTTTCTAAAACATTTGCGAAAACAAATAACGACCTTCTCATTTTACAGAGACGATATCGAGCAGTGTATCACCCCCTCGGGAGGCGGACGCTCAAACGTCTCAATGATGCCATACCAGGCCGAGGCCGGCGGCAGCAGCGGCCAGACACAGACAGACAGACAGACAGACAGACGGACAGACAGACAGACAGACAGGCAGCCGGCAGCGCCGGAGCAATGTCGTCCCAGTGGGAGGCGAGACGACGATTTTCCTTGTCACGACGGCGAGGGCGGGCCAGGAGTGAGGGAGGGGAGGAGAAGAGGGGAGGGGGGGGGGGGGGCGGAGGGGGTGTCTACGCACAGCCTCGGCACGCTGCGGAGATGACGGCTATTTCCCGAATTTTTCGTAGGAAAACACGCGACCGCGCGCAGCAGCAGAGCAAAGCGTACACTGCGCGGGTGGGCGCGGCTGTGGGTGTGAGAGAGACGGAATGTGAAGTGCGGTGGGAGTGAGAGAGAGAGAGAGAGATGGCGGGGAGAGAGGTGCGTGCAAGGGGGAGGGGGTGGCGTGACGTCGCGGTTCAGGGGGCAGGGAGTGTGGGGGGGAGGGGGGAGGGGGAGGCATGAAGAGGCCCGCTCTGTGTACAAACACTTTCCGCGAGGGGAGGGTGGGGGCGCACCACCACAAGGCAAGGGGGGGGGGTGATGTGATATGGGGGCGATTCCGTTGTTCTGCGCAAGGAAATACTGGAGGCGCGGGGGCGAGGCGCGCCCCCAACTACAGTGTGTCACTCTCTAGGGTGCACAGGGCCGCCCCCGGCCCGCCCCCACCCTCCCCCACCCTCTCCCACCCGCCCCCCACCCTCCCCGTCACGACCTCCCCCGCTCCACACAATCGATTAGAACCAATCACTCCGTCACTTTTCGTATCGAAGGCGGGAAACAACAGTCGCTATGCACTGCATGTGCGAGAGAGAGATAGAGAGAGAGACAGATGGAAAATGGCCACGCACTTTTAGCCGTGAAAACAGAGAAAACGCGCGCCGCGTGACGGGGACAGAGAGAGAGCGAGAGAGAGGGGGGGGGGAGGGACTAGGGGGCGCCGGCCGCCGCGCCAGCGGTGCCAACCGAAACGACGCAACTGCGCCCCGAAGTCAGCCGCGTTGGGCTGGGCTGGGGAGCCGCGTCGGGTTGGCGGCACTGCGCGCCGCGGCAGTCCGTGGGGGGCCGCGAACAGAAGCGGGGCAGGCGGGGCAGCAACAGAGCGGTGTGGGGCGGAGAATGGCAGATGGTGCGGGAAACAAGCAAACAAACAGCATTAGTCGGGAAGCGATTTGGCGGGCAGGGCGGGGCGGGGCGGGGCGGGGCGGGGCGGGGCGGGGCGGCGGCGGCGGCGGCGGCAGCGGCGGGCGGCTGCAGTAATTGTGGGCATCGTCTCCACCAAGTGTTGAACACGACAGCGGGACCGCGGGCCACTGAATAAATGTTATTTCCAAACGACTTCACTCACGCACGCGAGAAAGTCATCGAAGCCTCTTCATGTTTGGCCAGAAAAGGCCATCTGACCCCAAACCTGAGACCTTGACGAAGCCAACTCCAGCATCAGATCCGGATAAGTGTTGGAAGGTTTACGAAAGTGAGCACCTGCGACGTGAGAACGGGAGGGGTATATACGTACCCTTGGCATGTGCCCTTTGGCAGCAGAAACTTCAGACGCGGGCCTCGAAATTCAAGCCGACGCCGAATTTCGCTGCTCGCATCCCCGTGCTGGGCGGGCAGAGCGCGGAGTGGGGAGGTGCCATTCCCTTCATCCCCATCATCTCTCTCACGGGCACGCAGACAGCTCGGCACAGCCCGGCACAGCCCGGCACAGCCCCTTCACAAAGTGCTGCCCGCCCGGATATCTTCTCCCTCACAACTTGCTTGCTTATTTGCCTCACTTAGCTGCCTACACATTCTGCGCCGGCAAATTCTGCTGCTCTCTCTCTCTCTCTCTCTCTCTCTCTCTCTCTCTCTCTCTCTCTCTCTCTCTCTCTCTCTCTCTCTCTCTCTCTCTCTCTCTCTCTCTCTCTCTCTCTCTCTCTCTCTCTCTCTCCCCCCGTCCCTGGCGGACCTGCCAGTATCACATTTCGCTTATTGTTTCTCCCTCCCTCGCTGCTGCTGCTGCTCTTTGCCGCTCCTTCATTCCCCCTAGACACGCTGCGTCTCCCCTCTCTTTCCTTCTTATTCATCTCTTCCCTTAGTCCGCGCACAGACGTCTCTCTCCCTCTCTCTCGCGTCTCGACGCCCGGAGCCGCCGGGCCGGCGAGCGAAAATCTCGAGAAAGCGGCTTACTGCGATATGAAAAGCTCGCCCTCTCTGTCTCTCACACACACATTCTGTCTCTGACACACATGCTCCCTCGCTCCCTCCCTCTCTCTCTCTCCAGTGACGGAGCGACAGGTGTGGGAGGGAGCCGAGCTGCCGCTCCAGGGCCCACGTCCTCCTCTCGTGCCCGCCTGCCGCCGCCTTGCGGTCTGCAGCCCTGAGCTGCCATGAGAGTGAGGGCAGGGCGGCCGAGACTGGACCACAACTTCACGCAGCAGCGGGAGTGTTTGGCTTCCCGGCAAATCAGACTCAACAGGGGAGCGTAGCAGCGTAGCCCCGTGAGGGTAGGCAGCGCGGCCGCACCCGGGCGGGCGAGAAGCCTAACCTCCCGGGGCTCTCGCACATCGCAACGGGGGGAAAAAAGGAAAAGAAAAAAAAAAAAAAAATTAGTTTAGTGACTCACCTTTTGATTTGCCGTCCACGAGCCTCCCTCCGGTGACGATGCAGACGAGGCCGAGTAGCCACAGTAGGACGCCCCCGGACGCCATGGGCGCCGTCATGGCTGCCGTCTCTGTGACGTCTCTGCGGCGTCCCTACGGCGTCATGAGGTGCGCCCCGCCTGAACAGAGAGAAAGGACGTCTTGTCATTGACTGCATCAGAAGAAGAAAAAAGACTTAAAATGCTGGCTAGAAGTCAGCAAATTTGCCGCCTTAAAAAATCCATGACACATGACCTCAAAAAAAAACAAAAAAACACTGAAATTTTTTAAGTGTGAAAAATTGATTTTCTTTTTCTCGAATGTAATTTGAGGACAGTGCCTCGCTGTCCACCCACATACGGGTCTTGTGAAGAGTCGCCCCCAGCAGTCCTCACGCTCAATTGCTCTCGCTATGGATGCACGCACGGCGCCGAAATTCGATTCCGCGCCCAAGTCGAATAACGCACACACCGAATTTCAGCGCGGGTTCAAAACCACCCGGCAGCGCGCGAGCCCAGGGCGAGTTTGTCTTTTATTTCTAATTCTCTCTCTTTCTCTCTCTCTCTCTCTCGCACTCCTGGCTTCCGGACGCCGAACAGCACTTCATAAATTCCACGAGACGTTGACGCTTCATACAATGTTAAAAGGCGTCAGAAAGGCTCCCCCCTCCCCCCCCCTCCCCCGCCGCTCTCCGTCCCCGGAGACCCCGGAGCGCACCGGAACCTCTCGCCGGAGCCTGGGACCCCGGAGTCGGGACCCCGGAGTCGGGCCTGGAAAGACCGGAATGGTGTCTGACCCTTCTCCGGTGCGGGGCTCCTGGGGGGCTTGAAAAGGGAGAGAGACAAGAACAAGGACAGCTATCTCTCTCCCTCTCCTCTTTCTCTCTCCAACCCTCAATGACGGAAGGGTGAGAGCAGTCCCCGTTGTTTTGTCTCTGTCGCACCCCCGGAAGTGAAGCCCGGAAGTCGCGCCAATTTCCGGCCGCACTGCCTGTTTGGGGACGCCGCATCAAACTCTCGTGCTATCGTTATCAAACCAGGCCAAGGTCGGCAGACGGTTCGATCCGCAATCCCCATTACTAACAAAGAAAAAAATAGTTTAAAAAAAAAATTTAATCACAATTTTTTTCCCCCCCTTTTCGGAGACATTTTCATGACGATGGTGCTCATTTCCTCGTCACGACTAGCCGTGTCCCCTCCCCCGCAGTCATCGGTCGGATCGTCAAACCCCCATTTCCCGCCTCCCGTGACGTCACGCGATTGGGAGTAACACATCACCGTCATCAAAGGCCAAGTCGTTACTCTTCCCCCAATTGTTCCGCCCCGCCACGGCGCCTCTCTGCACCTCCCCTTCCCCTCTCTTCCCCCTCCCTCCCCTCCCTCCCCTCCCCTCCCCCTCATGCCCTCCCCGACTGCTCGCTTCGAACCCCGAAGACATGCCATTTCAACGCCCTAACCGCGGCTGCCGCACGCACGCACTGCAGTTTCATGCACTGCCTTCTCCCGCGCTGTCACATGACCCACCACCCCCTCCTCCCAGGGCCCGGGTTCAAATACTGAGTCTGTTCGACACGGAGGGCCCGGGTTCAAATACTGGGTCCGTCTGGATGCAAGATCCAAGGATCGCCCATTTGAGTTCGAGAGTCCGGGTTCAAATACTGGGCCGGGGGTAAAACACTATCCCGGGTCCAAATACTGGGTCCGAGGTCCCGGGTTCAAATATGGGCCCAGGTTCAAATGCCAGGGGCCCGTGGTCTCGGGTTCAAATACTAGGCCCGGGTTAAAAGGCCAGGCCCGTGGTCTTGGGTTCAAATACTGAGCCCGTGGTCCCGGGTTCAAGTACTGGCCGGCGGCCTTCGCTGCCGTGCGGTGGAGGGTGTCCTCGGGGAGGCGGGGGGGGGTGGAGCCGCTGCCGTCGCGGAGGGTGGCTGCCGGGGGCTGCCGGGGGCCGTCGGGGGCCGTCGGGGGCCGCCGGGGGCCACTCTCCCCGACTCCCACATGAATGCTCGGCTGACTCTGCCGTCCCCGCCGTCGTAACAGATTGAGGCATTTGCGAAACCATTTTGATAAGAGGATTACAAAGGAAGACAGCCGTTTATCAGGCCTCGGCATTTTGTCGCGCACAAAAGGATTTGCTTATGCGAGCGGCCTGTGCACGGCTCCGAGGCTGCGCTCCGCCGGGCTGCGTGGGTCTTCCGTCCGAGCACAGGCTGGATGTAAGTGACCCCGCCGGGGGCCGCCGGGGGCAGCCGGGGGCAGCCGGGGGCAGCGGGGGCAGACGGGGGCAGCCGGGGGCAGCCGGGGGCAGCCGGGGGCAGCCGGGGGCAGCCGGGGGCAGCCGGGGGCAGCCGGGGGCAGCCGGGGGCAGCCGGGGGCAGCCGGGGGCAGCCGGGGGCAGCCGGGGGCAGCCGGGGGCAGCCGGGGGCAGCCGGGGGCAGCCGGGGGCAGCCGGGGGCAGCCGGGGGCAGCCGGGGGCAGCCGGGGGCAGCCGGGGGCAGCCGGGGGCAGCCGGGGGCAGCCGGGGGCAGCCGGGGGCAGCCGGGGGCAGTCGGGGGCAGTCGGGGGCAGCCGGGGGCAGCCGGGGGACGGACCGCCACGGACATACAGCCACTTGTCCCGGATTAATGGTGCAAACTGCGAAAAGCGGGTCACGTCGACTGGGACTCGAACCCGGAAACGGGAAGGAAGCGGGGCATATCGCCCGCTCCCCTCTGCCTTCTCAACTGCGTCGTGTAAAACACACACACACACACACACACACACACACACACACACGGAGAAGGGACGAAATGGAAAATATGCGCGCGAACTGGGAGGGACGAGAGAGGAAAAGGGAGGGGGGGGGGAAGAAAGGATGAAAAATTGGCAAGGAATTCGAGACGCTCCATGGGATGCCATGTTTTGGAGCCGTGACCAGCAGCGCCCATCCTCGGCATCCCTCCTACGGAGCACGTCCCCCCCCCCCCCCACGGGCTTATTCCCCCCCCCCCCTACCCCTGTCTAAGGCCCCACATGAAGCATCGCCAGCACGAGCCCAGGGAGTCCCCCCCCCCCGCCTCCACTCCTCCACAGCCAAGTATAGGGCGACAAGTTGGTGAGAGGGGAAGGGACGGAGAGGGAGTACGGAGGTGAGTTTTGATCCGTCGTGCTGATGTATATCCGAAGAGAGAGAGAGAGAGAGAGAGAGAGAGAGAGAGAGAGAGAGAGAGAGAGAGAGAGAGAGAGACAGGATGGGGGTGGCAGGGGGTGGAAGGAGGACGCTGCACCCCACCACTTCTCGCACGCAGCCCGCTCCGCCGGCTCCCTGCTGCGGGGGTTGTAAAACAGAAAGGAAGCCGGGAGTCCTCGACCGTCGAGTCACTTCTATGCGACACGAGGACACGCACACACACACACACACACACACACACACACACACGCAGCGTGTGGCGCAGGTCCACCAGGACTAGGACCAGCGCGCGGGTTCAAGCACCGACTGTCGCATTTCCTTGTCGCATCACTCGTCTCGTCAAGAACATGACGGGTTTCAAGTACAGTTTTCTTTTGGGAATAAATTTTCTGAGAAACAGGGAGAGCGATGGAAACTGGATTCGAAATAATACTGCACAGACGTCATTGATTTCTTCCCCACTGAGGGTCATTGACCTGGAACCAGTCCAGCAGAGCGCCTCGCTACCCTTGACCGAACACGCACACGTTCTGGGCTGGGACAGTATCCGAACCTCCCGCCGCGGGCCCACTCCGCACTCCGCTTCCGGAGGCAGTATGACAATGTTTGCGGTCGCTGGCCGGCGCGGTGCAGCAACACCCACAGAACAATGGGCCATTAGGCCGGGGCACCGCTGGGCACCGCTTGATCCGCTCGGCTACACCGCTGTGTACAGTCGGTCCGGACAAAGTTAGTCGACGCGGGCGTGTCGCGCTGGGCAGCAGCGGCGCTCATGTTCGGCGGGACGGACTATGGACGCTCTCGCCATAAAGAAGTGCACGGCCCACGATACAAGGCGGGTATTGGCGCTCTGATAGGCACGAAACGAATAGCGCTGCAGTATTCGAACCCGTGGCCGTTTACCGTCTCGTTCAGGCTGCTATATCCGAGAGCTGGTACTAGAACCTGCACGTATTTGAACCCGCGCCCATAGAGAAAATGTATTCTGCCTGGTCGTATGAGTGAGTCGACAGTCTGTGTGTGTGTGTGTGTGTGTGTGTGTGTGTGTGTGTGTGTGTGTGTGTGTGTGGCCGGCCTCGCTGAAGTAGTAGCAGTTTATTGCTGCTGACGCCAAAGGGCTTTAGTGACGACATTAGTGACTAGAATAATGACTGCATGGGGATGATGTAAATGGGTGGGGAGGTGGCACTACGGCCCCCGCGGCCCCCGCGGCCCCCGCACACATGCTTGCATCAAGATGGATTCACTTTTTATTTTTCCTACCACCGGCGGTTTCTTTATGTATTTTTTTTCCTCGCTGCCCTCCGCCCCCCACTTGCTCCACGGGGCCTGGTATGAGGACATGCGAGGGGCAGCAAGCGGGCGGCATTTTGGGGAGCGAAGAAAAAATCTGCAGCGGAGCGGAGGACGATGGACGCTATCCAGGGCGGTATGCGGTTGGTATGGGGGGGGGGGGGGGGGGTGCAATGCCCTTGAGGCTTTTCGCCATTGCTTCTCCCGCTGCTAAAGCCAAAACTGCCCATCAAAGCGTTTTCGCACGCTGGGCGGAAATCCTCCCCACCCCTCCAGTTTTCTCTCTCTCTCTCTCTCTCTCTCTCTCTCTCTCTCTCTCTCTCTCTCTCTCTCTCTCTCTCTCTCTCTCTCTCTCTCTCTCTCTCTCTCTCCTCTCTCTCTCTCTCTTTCTCCGAAGGTGACTGTTGTAACTCCCACGTTGTTTCATCTTTGGCTTCCTTTGCTTTATTTCCCGCCATACTTCTGGCTTGGTCCCTCCCTTGTGACGTGAGCCGTGACTACACAGGCTCCCTCATGGAGAACGAGAGGGAGAGAGAGAGAGAGAGAGAGAGAGAGAGAGAGAGAGAGAGAGAGAGAGAGAGAGAGAGAGAGAGAGAGAGAGAGAGAGAGGGGGGGGGGGGGGGGGGGAGCGAGAGGCATAGCCCTCCAGGACACGCCGCGGGACACCGAAGGGCAGCCCGGGTCCTCGAAAGGCCGTCCCGGAAAAGGGAAGTATGGATGGTCCATAAGGGCGGGCAGTGGGGCGCGGCGGGGGGGGGGGGGGGGGGGGGGGGGGCTGCGGCACATGATTGTACTATATGTACGGCCCCCCGGCCGACGCGGGTTCAAATACCGGCAGAGGCGGGGCTTCTGGAGGCACTTATTTGTATGGACCCTTTTTATGGTGAGAAGCAGCGGCGTGCGCTCCAGTGCCACAGCAAGGCGCGGGTGTCGCCGAAGGGCTAACCACTCTCGACCACCGAAGTTGGCAGTGGCCTCCCGGATGGCACAAACCTTGGGGTGGGATGCCCTAACCAGGGCCGGGAGAGGTAGGGTATCTTTTTGCATTTACTCCTCGTGTGAGCGCGGGGCGCCAGATTGATTTCTTCTTACATTCACAAATGTTCACGATATTCAAGAAATGAAAATATTCACTAAAATCGAGAGTGGTTAGGTCTGTGGCCGCTGTTTGTGGCGGCAGCTGGCGTTCGGCCCTCTAGTGCTCCGCCACGCCCCGCCACGCCCCGCCACGCCCCGCCACGCCCCGCCACGCCCCGCCACGCCCCGCCACGCCCCGCCACGCCCCGCCGGCCACGGGCTGTAAAAGGCTCGGCACTGTTGGAGCCGCAGGGACCATTCTGCGATCGGGACAGTCGCGGCAGTCATAAACCCCGCCGACTGCTCACGGCCAGGTGTCATGAGGTTGACATAAGGCGATAAAGTCGGACACTTCAGACAGTCCGCCGCGTGAATGTTCCATGAGCCGAAACTGTCCCGGCGCCGGCCGGCTCCTTATGGGACTTTCATGGCGGCGCAGGCGGACACTTCTGCTCTGTCCGGACCCTAGGCCGTATCGGCCTTTTCGAATTTTAGCCACGGTGCCGTATCGCCAAAGTTACGGGCCGAAAATTCCGGGGCAGAACTGCGGGAAATACTTTCCGCGCGGTTGGCAAACCTAATCGACGCACCTTGGCTTCGACCTTTAGGATGTTGGCAGCACTGTTCGCAACAAGGTCCGCGCCGGAGTGTCCAGAGGGGCTGTGCGCGGCTCGGCTCGGCTCGGCTCCAATAATTCGAAGGCCCCAAACACGGGGCCGGGGGCCGGGGGCCGGGGAGTTTGCTCAGAGGACGTACTGCCAGGGCTCTCATTGGCAATACACCGACTTGAGGCTAATAGGCTTGGCAGGGCCCCCGCAGCCCCCCCGCAGCCCCCCCGCAGCCCCGCCGGGCTGAGCCCCAAAGGTATGCAAATGCAGCCGATCACACAAGCAACAACATCCCCTCATCGACACCGACCGACTCCGCTCCCAAGGACGCCATCCAGGTATAACTGGATCCACCCTCCAGCTGGAATTTCTGAACGAGCAGGGGAAAAAAAAACTGTTCTACGAGCCCGCGTCAGTGTGGAAAAAAAGTTAGTGAAAAATTTCAGCGTTTTAATATTGTTCCTCGTAACGACTGTTACGTGTACTGACACGATCTGGTGGCGTCAAACTGCCTACGCACTCTCAGCCTCCCCTTTCCCATCACGTCACCTGTCCGGATCGCCAACAATCCGCACACCGGAAAATGGCGGCGGCGCCGACAAGTCCGCTTGATTGCGCTTCATAATAAAACTAATTGGATTTGGCGACTCTCAATCAACTTGTCATGCTGCTCTCTCACTCCCTCCCGTGCAGTCCGCTGCCGCAGGGTGCATTCCCCACCCCCTGTGCGCCTGCGAACCACCGGGTAGGCAGGCCCGCAGCGCAGGGGGCCTCAACTGTCCGTGCAGGGAGTTCAGCAGAATGACGACCAGAATTCAGATTCGGATTCAGATTCAGATTCAAATTAGAAATTAAATTTAAAATCGAACATAAATTTAGATTCGGATTCAAATTTGGATTCAGATTTAAAATTTAATCTAAAATCAAATTCAGATTCCGTTTCAAATTTGAAATCAAATTCAGATTCAAATCCAAACTCAATTTTCTCTTTCTCGCTCTCACTGCCGGCCTCGTCCCACCTCCTCGCCGCCACCCACCGCAGCAGCAGCAGCAGCAGCAGCAGCAGCAGCAGCAGCAGCAGCAACACCACCAGCACCGCCATTATTCGGAAACAATTAACCTTGCGCATTAAATTCCATTGTGCACAAGACGTGGCTGCGCGCGGCGGCAGGGCTCGAACCACAAACGGCCGTAAGCGCGCGCTGTGCTGCGTGCCGCCGCCGGGGCGAAACCACGTGACCGTCGAGCCCCCGCGCCCCACCCCGCAGCGCCCCGCCGCGCCCCGCCGCGCCCCGCCGCGCCACGCCCCGCCACGCCCCGCCATACGTGACTTGGGGCACTTACTCAGCCGGGCACAGTCCGGGCCGGATGCGTTCGGGACAAGTCACTCCTAACACACTGCAGTACGTGCCAACTACAGCACGGCCAGCGCGCGGCCACGAGCACCCGACGCCTAGGCCGGGCATTCCGCCGCGGTGGGAAGAAGAAGAAAAAAGTAGAACAAAAAGCAACCGAGTCAACAGAATGTCGGGGCGACAAGAGACTTGTAGAGGCTGCCGTTTCGAATAGAAAAAAAAAATCAAAAATGTTGATGTAGGCAAGCCCGCAACGTCCTAGCTCCGTCTCTTTCTTTCTCACGCGTCCGGCCGAGACAGAAAGAGACGGAGCTAGTGCGATGCGGTTCCTTGTCACGGGGCAAATGGGACACCTGGTATTCTACGAGGCTAACCTGGATTAATTTTTTTTTTTTTTTTTGCATGGCTATTAAATGATAGACGCAAATTGAAAGCAGGGCGCGACTGTCAGATCGGTATGAAATTAAATGCACAATTAAATCCTAGATCATGATAACGCCCTTCCCCTTTTAAAAGGAAGGGGTTACGGGGGAGGAGGGAAGCGGCACCCGCCATTTTCAAACCCTGTTCCGTTTCCTGCTGCCCGCGCCACCGAGCGCACTACCCCCTCTTTGAGAGAGAGAGAGAGAGAGAGAGAGAGAGAGAGAGAGAGAGAGAGAGAGAGAGAGAGATACGGGCGGAGGTGGTAGTTAGAGAAAGTGTGTGTGTGAGGGAGAGAGACAGACAGAGAATTAAATTCAAGGAGGCCGCGGGGTGGACTTCGGTGCCCTTTCTCTTACCCCTCCCTCCCTCCCTCCCTCTCTCTCTCTGTGAATGAGTGACTCGGCCGATATGACGGAAGTAATTGTGGCCTCGGGGCTGGCAGGGTAGCCGCTATGCTTCTGCACACGCACGCACGCACACGCACACGCGCGCACACGAAGAGTAGTGCACTTGTGCACCCGGCTGCATGGTCCGCACGGCCGTCAAGGGCCGGTGCACATGGGACACACACTGCTGGGGGTAGAATGTGGACACACCAGGGCACGCTCTCTCTCTCTCTCTCTCTCTCTCTCTCTCTCTCTCTCTCTCTCTCTCTCTCTCTCTCTCTCTCTCTCTCTCTCTCTCTCTCTCTCTCTCTCTCTCTCTCTCTCTCTCTCTCTCTCTCTCTCTCTCTCTCTCTCTCTCTCTCTCTCTCTCTCTCTCTCTCTCTCTCTCTCTCTCGGACTCTTCATGATAAGCGGACGTGCTGGGAATGCACCACCATGACGCACACACACAGAGTAGTGCCGAAGGGTTGGACGGTAGCATGGAGTGCAGCAGCATGAGCACCAGCGGCACCTCTGGGTGAGGTCAGGTTGGGTTAGGTTAGGTCAGATCAGTTTAGACAACTAAGGCAACTTCACAGCGACTGGTAATGGTGCCAAGCCCCACCTCAAAAAATCTGGTCGAGTTGGCACAACTTTATCCCCGTCGCTAACCCATTAGTAGCGACGAGTAACCGTTGGGAGTTCTTTAAAAGTACATGGAAACCCCCGACCAAGTTGTAGCAACTTCACTAGACTTTGTGCAGCGACTAGCAGGCGCGGATCCAAGGCGCCCGAAAGGTAGGCAATTCGTATTACAATCCGCCTGAAAGTAGGCAGAAAGCGGTACATCGCCCCCCCCCCCTCCTAGAGCCGCCCCTGGATCCGCGCCTGGCGACTAGTAATGATGCTAGGAGCCACCTCAAAAAATATGGCCCAGTAGCCACAACTTGATCCCCGTCGTTTACGTTTGCACCTCGTGTAGTACCCGTCGGGTTCAAATACCGACACGACAATCGTGTTCAATAGTATACTACACTACTCCGACGTTGTTCCGTTCCTCAATCTGCTGCTGCTGCTGCTATGTGTGTGTGTGTGTGTGTGTGTGTGTGTGTGTGTGTGTGTATGTGTGTATGTATGTATGTGTGTATGTGTGTATGTATGTGTGTGTGTGCGCGTGGGATTCCGGCCTGCCGCTGGCGTGGGGCGGTGGGCGCCTAGCGTGCGCGCCCGCAGGGCCCGGAGGGACGGACGCGGAGGGAAGGGCAGGCAGTGCTGGGCAGGGCAGGCGCGCGGGGCGGGGCGGGGCGGGGCGGGGCGGGGCGGGGCTAGGCCGGGGCGGGGGCCATGCCTGGTGCTCCGTCGCGTGCCGCATGCGAAGGGCCTGTCTGTCCGGTCTGACCCAATTAGGAGGATGTATCAATGGGGGTAAATAAATACCTCAGGGCACCGGCGCTCTCGTGTCTGCCCGAAGACCCCCAGGCCTAACTGAACGCGCCCTCCGCGCAACACCCAAACTGAACGCCCCTCGCGGCCCTCCGGCTGCCTATTCACCAGGCGCGCGGTGCGGAAGGGTATTTCCGGTCCGGGCGCCCTGCTCGGCCATTGATACTGCGGGCAAATAGATTAGAATCGAGTGGGGGCCGTGATGACGATGATGATACCGTGTTCGATGATGAAGACGATGACTTACGAAGCCGCCCCCATCGTCACCCCCTGTCAACACCACTACCGGCTACAGGCACAAAAAAAAAAAATCCCACGAACAAAAAAGGAAGCATCGATAAGTAAAATGGTTAACAAGGTCGTCAACACCAACACTTTTTCCCTCGATTTTTTTTTTCGTCGGCGGGAATGTTAGGCAAGATGCGGGAAGTGAAACCTAACCTCATCAGACGGCACTCTGCGAAACAACATCGAAACTAGTTCGCGAAATACCACATATATTGCGCCCGTATTTGAACCCACGACCTCGGCCCGTCATAATTCATTATTGACCTCTCTCTCACTCCCTCTCGCTGGAGTGGCAATCAACGGATGCATGCACGGTATAATCAAGGATGTTGATCTCGTGTCTTGTCGCCGTCCCTCTGCCCATCTCTCTTCCACGCGCTGCACGCACGCACGTGTCGCCGGGTGGGAGAGAGACAGACTTTCGCCACCACGACCTCACATTCACATTCGGATGCTGGCCGCGTCGCGTCCTCCACGCTACTGCCGATTCCTTCATTACATTCATCGTATGAATTAAGTGCGCTAGGACAAGGGAAGAGGTGGGGAGGGGAAGAGGGATGAGGGGGGGGGTACAACTGGGGATTAACCTCACAAACACGACCGCTGTGACCGCAGGGCTGCCCTCTCTCTCTCTGCCCTGTGCACGCTGCCGCACTGTCCGAGGGTGTGTGTCTCTCTCTCTCTCTCTCCCTTGAGACGAGCCCCCACGGTGAGCGCGTGGCCTGGCGCTGGGGTTGGCAGGGGGTGCAACGGGATGATGCGGCGGGGTTGTTGTTGTTGTTGGTGCGAGGGAGACAGAGAGACAGAGAGACAGAGAGAGAGACAGAGAGAGAGACAGAGAGAGAGTGAGAGACAGACAGAGAGAGAGAGAGCGGCAGGGACTTCGGGGCGCGGTGAGGGTGGTACAGGGTACAGACAGACAGAGGGGGATGCATTTTTCCCACACTGGTGCTCCACAAAAAAAAATACGATTCCACAAAGTGAAATCCTAGGAGGCCCGAAGTAGAGTCAGACGATATTGCCGAGATTTTGTAGAGTAAATTTTGTAGTTTTTTCTGATGGTTTGAAGTGTCTTTCGAATGCGCATGTGACAAACAGGATCTGGAAGGAGAGGAGAGTAGAAGGAGTGAGAAGTGTGAAGAAGAAATATGAATGAATGATTCGTTGAGAAAATATTGGATGAATATTGGAATGCTATCAAAAAGAAAAAGAACTGTATTTTTTGGGTAAGTTAAACAATTGTTAAGCGAAAAAGTTTGTCGGAAGAGAGTTTAGAATTTCGTGGGAAGATTGGCAGTTGTAGTGTTCTAGGCTCTTTCCAGCGAGCAGCTGGCATTCTCACCACTGGCTACTCTGGCTAGCCCTAGTCTCGCTCAGGGTCTCAACTGCATTCTCAATCTGTACGCCAACAATGCAACGCGGCGCCCCGCGGTTGCTACAACAGTCATCATGTGATCGAGAGCGGTCTCTGGCGGTCGACGATAGCGCGCTCTGTCGGCTGGGCACGGAACTACCGACCGAACCTCAATCCTATGAACTTAAAAATATTTATTCTCAGCTCACATTGAATGACAGGAGAACTAACTCCTTTCAACGTCAGGGGCAGGCATGAGGCATGAGAACGTTGATAAATCTTACTTTCAAACACTCGTCAACATCTTGGCTGGTTCACTTGGTTGGAAATTTTTGAAGAGTATGACATAAAGCTACCACACTCATTGCACAGCATTGCTTCCCAGCATTTTTAAACATTCCATGGTATTGATAAGCTGTTCCTTGAAGAACCTTCATCATCCAATTTCTGCACGTCACAACCACAATCAAAACTTTCGCGCACAACTCAAAACCGATGAAACCGACGTCGGTGTCCTCAATTGTTTTGTTTACCCACCCGTCGTCATGGTGTTGGATGAGAAATTCGGGACGGGAGGAAAGTACAGTCGACTCACGACGGCTACGTTTGAAAGTCTGTACATTTTGCCGCATTGTTGGCCGGCCACCCCAAGCTTGATATATCAACTTTTCAAACGCAGCAGTTTTCGTTTTTCGTTGCGGCTGTACTACGCAACAGGCAGTGCTCTGATTGGTTGTAATTTTCATCTTTCCACCAACTTTGCCTCGGCTCGGCTAGGCCCTTGCTTGACTCGATCTGTTCGCCCTTAAGAGCCTGCAGCTCGACTCGAATTATCAAATTTTTCAATTCAAAATTCTCCAATTCCAGCCTTTGAGTTTAAAAAATCACAAAAAAAAAAAAAATTATTGACTTGCAAAAAATTTATTGTCGGGGAACCGACTCCAACCAACGATCAGTAGGGGGGGGGGGGCTGATTAAATTTTTTTGATTATGATATTACAAATATGCACGATATTCCTCAATATTCAAGTAATGCGTGTTTGTGCGGCGGTTCGAAGGGGGCGCACGCCGTAAGCCAAACATGCCGAAAGGGGGCCCGGCGGCAGCGACCAACGCTGTGTCATCACATTCCCAAAGTTGGCCGTAACTAATACTCGCACGATGGGGCGGAAGAGGAGGGAGAGGGAGAGAGGGAGGGAGAGAGGAGGAGAGAGAGAGAGAGAGAGGTAGGTAAGGAAAGCGAAATCACATTACCAAAGTTTAAACTCTAGCGCCCTGGCGGCATCGCCCCCGCGTCACTCAGTGTAGGCCGCGCGCCGCGTGGCCGAGAACCGTGTCACGTGCGTGCGTGCGTGCGTGCGTGTGGCGCGTGTGGCGCGCGTGCGTGCGTGCGTGTGGCGCGCGTGTGCGCCTGCGCCAACAGGCGGCGCGCGGTGCCTGCGCACGCGGCCCCACTTTACGGTGTGCCATTCCCCTGGAAATGAACTTGAAGCAACTTGATATTCTGCAGTAGCGGAGTGCCCCGGACTTCCCTCTCTCGCCTCTCCGTACCTACCCCCCTCTCACTCCCGCTCTCAGCATCCTCTGTACTCTCTCTGTCTCTCTCTCTCTCTCTCTCTCTCTCTCTCTCTCTCTCTCTCTCTCTCTCTCTCTCTCTCTCTCTCTCTCTCTCTCTCTCTCTCTCTCTCTCCCTCACACAGCGCCCCCTCCGTCTCCATTCTTCCGTACGAAATATTGACATCAATAAAAGCGACGCGTCCCTTATGATATGCCTCAATCTCTGCATCCATCTCGCTCCTCCCCTCCGGCCGCCCCTCTCTCTCTCTCTCTCCCTCTCGGACCCTCCCACCTGCCCACGCTACACTTTGATTCTCCCCCCCCCCCCCCCACCCCCGGACCTGGAGCCGCCCCTGGCTGACGTCTGTCCAAGACGCTATGCGGCTGCGAACAGCCCAAGCTGCCGTAGCCAAGGAGTGTGGCACACCGCTATTGGCATGGCATACCCCTCCACCTGTCCCTCCAACCGTCCGTGTTTGCCTATGCATACTCTCAGCGGAAAATAAAACGAAACGGATAGGACAAAAATAAAATTATTCGATTGTGTTCGACTACCCTACAACGCGGAAAAAGTCGATAGGAAATTTTTGGCCATGGCTGCGGACTGTTCTGTGCGGCCACAGCCCAGTGACAGAATTATTTGTGACTCCGCAGACGGGCAATAATATCGTCACCAACCGCGCGGGCACAAATCCCATCGAACAAAAATTGTCTGTGTGAAATTTTGCTCGATTTTGCGACTGTCCTAATTTTTTATGAAAATTTTTCACCGTTTCCTTTTTATCTTGGTTTTTTTCCCTTTTTTTTTGGTAAGAGTGTGCCTGCGCTCCACTGACCTCTGGACGGTCCCGCATCCCGCTCGCCCATCCGAGATATTAAACCGCACACGATTCACCATTCGTCCGGGTGGAGGAGGGTCTGTACGGGGTGGGGCCGGGCGGGGCCGGGCGGGGCCGGCGGGGCCCTCGGAGTCCCGGGGGACATCGCCGTCCTCGTCCTCTGCTCGCCCCGCGTCTCCATACAGTCCCAGTCCCACGACGCCGCCACCGCGGCGCTGTTGGTCCACCACTCTGTCCGCGGCCGCATCCGAGTCGGCCCAGCAAAGTCACCGCGTCGCCGTGCAGCCGTGTGGACGCCGCACGGCGGCCTCTCGGATGCGGCCGTGTTTGCCTACGTGACGACTATAGGGATGGATGGCGGAGGATATAGCCGGGGCGGGACGGACAGCGCATACACTCGCGGATGGCATGGGCACCCACAAAAATTATTTCGAATATTTTTTATTCGAATTTTTAAACTACAAATGGGACACCTGGTATAGCATTACGACGATTCCATCTGCACGAGAAAAAAAATTCGGGTGGGGAAAAAAGGGCAGTGGATTTTTATTTTTCCTCTCCGTACACAAACATCCCAGCCCAGCCCCGGTCCGACCCCCGGCCCGGCCCCCCTCAAGTCGGCTGCTGTCTCTCGTTGGGCGTAAGTGACGTCGCGGTGACAGGGGCCGTGGCACCTGGCGGGCGCCGCCGGCCTCCCGGATCGGGTTCTCCGACGGGGGCCTTGTGAAAACACTGCGACCGCCCCCGCGCCGCCCCCTGCGCCGCCCCCCGCTGCCGCCCCCCGCTGCCGCCCCCGGCCGCCGCCCCGGCATTTGCAATTACCAAACGGAAAAGCGTTTTACTTGCCCAGCGCCGGAAATCGTAGTTAATGGTTATGAAAATTTAGACCGACTGTTTTATTCTGGCCGCCGGCCGCCGCCGCCGCCCTGGGGGTGCGCGTGGACCGGCTGCACCCCGCGCGCACCGGGCGACGGCGTCGGCGTCCGGGGGAAACACAGCAGACGAAACTGAAATGACAATTACCAAAAGTGTTCTTCCTTCTGCTTTACCGCTATTCCCTCTCCATCCTTGTTTTTTTCCCTTTTCTTTTTTTTAAAAAAAGACTCTTCCTCCAATTCCGCCGCAGCTTGCACTGTTTTCTCTTCTTCCAATTTTTTTCCTTTTCTCGCTCTCTCTCTCTCTCTCTTCGGTAGGTTTCGCGCGCTCGCCTTGAGGTGGCGGCTACGTCGGGGTTCTCCCTCGGACCTCTGCTCCGCTTATCTCTTATCACCCGGAGCGATGGGCTCGCGGCAGGATGCAAAAGAAGAACCGTTTTCACCGGAACAAAAAAAAATATATCGAAATTATTCGCACAAATTTTTTCCAAAATAAGGGGGATGGATATTTTTGTTCCATTAGTCCATGGGATAGGACTCTACGAGCAGCATGCAGCGAACACAATGGGCGTGTTCCGCAGGGCGGGGAGGGGAGGGGGGCGTGGCGCAGACCAAAAGGACACGGCAGGGCCCGGGGGGCATGCAGGCCCTGCAGGGCCCTAACTACCACTGCCGTACTACTAGACGCTCACCGTCATTCCCGCCAGGTCTCCACGTGCCTTCAGGGGCCGCCGAAGTACTACGGTGATAAGAGAAGGGAAGGGACCTTTAAACTCTTGGCAGGTGAGACAGAGAGAAAGGGGGGGGGGGGGGGGCGTGTTTAATAGTTTTATGTGGTCTATTAGTTCCCCGGGACGTGCAAAGCAAACTAAGCCCCCGCGAGGCGTTCCAGCTCCCATCACAAAGTTGGCCTCCGCGAGACTGTGGAGAGCCCATCCTCCGCATCTAGCTGATGGGCCCATCGACACCCTCTGGTGATCAAAGAATTCTGCCTACGATAATCAACTCTCTCTCTCTCTCTCTCTCTCTCTCTCTCTCTCTCTCTCTCTCTCTCTCTCTCTCTCTCTCTCTCTCTCTCTCTCTCTCTCTCTCTCTCTCTCTCTCTCTCTCTCTCTCGCTCGCTCTCGTTCTGCTGGGGCACTCATGTACCGTTGAGCAGGCAAAATCACCATCTTTCAGTAACAAGGAAGTGTGAGAGAGGAAACAGGTGGAGTACGAGCAGTAAAAACAACCCTTATCTGCCGGAAAGCGGGGGAAGAGAGTACGCACTTCCCGTATCCGATCGCGAAAAGGGGAGAGGGCGGAGGGCGGCGGGGTCGCTGCCCCGTACTCACCACTCGCCCCGCTCCTCCAATCATGGGCCTCCATTGCCGCCTCTGCTTCTCAGGGTGGCGGGGGTAGGGGGGTGGTGTGGGGGGAGGGAGATGCAGGGGGAGGGGTGGGGGGTGCGGGGGCAGTTTCAAGGTAGAAGTACTCTCGCCGTTTCCGAGTCTCGGTTTCCGCGCACGTCTTCTGAGGGCGCGACCCCCTGCGCAGCAGGGGGGGGGGGGGGGGGCACGCTTGACGAAGCCCCCCGGCCTCGGACCCCGCCGCCGTCCCCCCGCAGACGCGACCAAAGCCCCTCCCTGCAGGAACCCCCCCTAGCCTCTCTCAGCTTCCTTCCGATATTAATGTTTGAACGGCCGAGTCCGCCTTACGACTGCGGGGGCACCGCAGGGATTTCGTGATCTGTCATTTCTTTACCCCCCTCTCCCCCCCCCCTTTTCCCTCCCCCTCTCGACCTCTCTTCGGTCACAAACACGCAACCGCAACATGGCAATTTACCCCGGCTGGACCACCTGCCGCGAGCAGTCAAGTAGCTCATTACGCACAAAATAAAACGGGATGGAAATCTTGGCCGAAGCAATTTAGAAAATTAAAATAAAAGTATCGCGCGAGTTTGAGTTCAAATGTGTACCCAAGCCCTCCCCCTTGTTAATGGTTTTTTAAGGCAGTCACTTTGACTGTCTTTCTACCAGCGTTAGGCTTTTATAAAATTATAGAGTATAATAAATAAGACTTCGTGCCTTCTTCAACTTGAAGAAGCCGTGAATCAACGTGATAGAGAGGGAAAGCAGTTATTGGCAGATGCTCTCCTTGTCCGGCCGTAAAAGCTCTGGCCGGTCACTCGGCGACCCCACAGCCAACAGCGGTGTCCACGCGGGTCCTCCCCCTCCGCTCTCTCCCTCTCTCTCTCTCCTCGCACTCGACTGGACGTCCTGCCTGTGCGTAGCTATGGCCCGCGGGGCTGTCCAGGCATGCGAAGAGAGAGACAGAGAGCGGCAGGACACATGCGGGAACGCATTTGCCATCCTTGTCCCACCCGCGCGGCCCCCCGGGGACTGCTGCAGCCGTCCTTCTCGCACACATGCACGCGCACGCGGGACGAGAAATGTTTTCCTTCGCGTGTTTCATCGCGGTCTGCATCCCTCGCCGCTGCCCAAAAACCTTTTTCCTTGCCGCGAAATACTAAATACTTGAACGCGCTTTTGGAATTCGCGGCGCGCGCGGAGGCGGCAGGACGGGCAACACAACGGCAGCGACACACGGCGGAGCAGGCGGGGATAACCCGGGCAACGGCGGTGATCTCACCTGCCAATAGCCGTGCGGCCTGTTGGCTACACTGTTTAGTTAAAATGAAGAATAATACTGAAGAACAGAGAGAGAGAGAGAGAGAGAGAGAGAGAGAGAGAGAGAGAGAGAGAGAGAGAGAGAGAGAGAGAGAGAGAGAGAGAGAGAGAGAGAGAGAGAGAGAGAGAGAGAGAGAGAGAGAGAGAGACCGTCCCTGCTCGGTGCTGCTGACTCATTGACCACACACCCTGCTGTCAACAAATGTACTCTCTCTCTCTCTCTCTCTCTCTCTCTCTCTCTCTCGCGCGCGCGCGCGCGCGCGCGCACAGCAGCTCCTTGTCGACTCAAGAAAGCAAAAGCATTCCAGAGCGAGAGAGAGGGAGAGACGGCCGGTGAGTGATCCTCAGCGACTCGCTCCACCGGAAGTTTTCAAGAAACACCGCCGCCACCACCACCGCCACCGCCTTCCCGCGCTCTCGTACACAACGTTCCGGTGGCGATGGCGCGAAAACAAGAGGACGGTATGCGTGCCCCACCACGGGGGCGTGCGATATTCCACGCGCCGCGGGGCCGCGGGTTCGAGTACCGCCGGCGCGCGTCCGTTTTAGTCCGCATGCCCCGTTCCCGGGCACGTTCACACATCGGTGAGTGTGCACAATACGTAAGATTACACCGTCAAAGTTCACATCCGAAATTTTCCTGTTTTTTTTTTTTGTTGTTGTAGTTTTTTTTTAAATTTTGAGAGGAGTAGGTGTTATTGGTGGTGTGCATCAGAGCCGCACGACACAGACAGCGGCGAGTCAACGGGGGAGGGGGGCCCCAGCTGTGTGCCGACCGGGGGGTGAGAAGCGCCCTGCCTCTCTCTGTCTGTCTGTCTATCTGTCCCTCTCCCTCGAAGGAAGACAGCCCACGGCCGTGAAAGCCACGCAACCGCTCGAGCAGTTCGGTACAGTTACACTTGTGTGTGTGTGTACGTGGATCCTCTGCTCAGCGTCCCCCCCTCCCAATTCCTCCCTCCTCCCCCCATTCCTCCTCCCCCCCCCCCCGGGCCTCTCCGGGCACTGGACGTGACCAGTACGCGAATGTGTCACCACCACTACCACCACCACCACACCGACGGGGTTGTAGTGGCAGAAGGGAGGCAGGGGGACGGACGGGACGCGACGGCAGGCTTAACTTTGACATCCCTCTCTTACAATGAGAGTAATATATTACTACGCCCCCCTCCCCGACACACACACACACACACACACACACACACACACACACACACACACACACACACACACGTCTCGATGTATCGCCAATCGTGGTTTTGATTGACAGTTTGGAATTAATAGACGGAGTTTCGTGTAATGCCAAACACACAAATAATAATGTATATCGCGGAAACGACAAATCACGAACGACAGGGCAGGACAACAGGGCTGATTGATGACTGACGAACTTGTCGTCCAGATACTATTATTATGTAGTTACAACTTATATTTTTCCACGCGCAAATAAATAAAATAAAAATGGCCACTTTTTTTTATTTTTTTTTGTCACGCAGGACCATGCGACTTTTATTTTACGCGTGTAGGTCCCCCCTCTGCCCTCGCGGCAACCCAAACATCCACCCACAGCGACAGAGCCGGCGTAATATTCCTTTCCCCTCGTTGCACACACACACACACACACACACACACACACACACGCACAGAGTCACCCCAGGCTGCAAGGGCGTCGACGACGGACGTCGTCATAAGGTTAGGACGGACACACGATCCTCCTGCTCTACCTTCCTCAGCCCTCCTCACGCAACGCGAGGGCGAAGGGCTGGGGGGGGGGGAGGGTCAGGGCCCCCCAGGGGGAGGGAGGGGGGGGGGGGAGGGAGTCACACCCCCCGAGGGTAAGTGTAAGATAGGTGGGGACGGTAAACCGACAGGATGAAGACAATGTGACATGTGTACGGCATATACGAACCCTGCCCCCCCCCCCCCGCTCCCTCTCTCTCTCTCTCTCTCTGCCCTTGGATGCAGTAGGGGGCCGACGTGCGCCACCCGGCGCACCACACACACACACACACACACACACACACACACACACACACACACACACACACACACACACATCTAGTCACCGCAGGCTGGGCCGGCCCAAGCACAGAGCACACCCCAGCACAGCTCGGCCAGGAATTGTGACAAACAGCAAGTTCGTGCCCGGGAGGCGCGGCGAGTGCACGCCGTCCTGTGTCGGTACGGTACGTAGGCGCGTGCCGAGCGCGTGCCGAGCGTGTGCCGAGCGCGTGTGCAGGGCGTGTGGCACACGGCAGCGGCTGCCTGCCGTTTGCATTCCGCGCCGTTATAGAGACACTCGCTGACGTCGCGGACGGGGTCTCCGGCCTCCTCGGTGCGCCCGCCGGGTAGGCAACCGCGGCCTCTGCACGCGTGTGTGTCGTGCGGGCTGGCCTACCCGAGCTCTGGCAGGCGCTCGGCGTGTCCTCGTCATCGTGTTCTCCCCCGGGGGAGGGAGGGGGGAGGAGGGAGAATTTATATTTCACCGTATCCGCCCCCCCCCCTCCTCCCCTCATTTCAATCACTCCCTCCCCCGCCGCCCCCCGCGCCCGCCCATCGCTATGCTGCTCGCTGGCTGATTTATACATCTGATTGTTGCATGGCGGTGCCGAGCGGTGCAGGGCCGGCCCGGTCGGGGAGTTTCGGCGCCATTTCACCTGTCAGCGCCCCACGCAGTGCCAATGCCCCCGGCCGGGCCCCGCGGGGTCCACGTCCGTGGGTTCGACTCCCGCCGCCGCCCTCAACTTTTATTTTCGCCTCCAAGGCACCGCGCGCGTTCGAGTACCGCCGGGCCCCCCGCTACTCTCCGGCGCTCTGCTTGGCTTTGCTGCACAGCGCTGTGTACTCACTCAATAACTGCCACGTAAATGGATGAGCAAACGGAGCACCGACCCACCTGTTAACAAAGATGACATTAACATTCAGATTCATATTAATGCGCACACAAGGCTGTTGCGGCTGTGGCGGCAAAGCCCAGCAAATTAAATGTACACAACCGGCGCCCCGATCGCTGCCGCGCGAAAATAAGTACAAGCGGTAATTGAATAATGGAGTGCGCGTCCTCTGCTCGTTAAACAAGTCGCTAGCGAAGCTTCTCTGCCGGCGATCGCGCGGTTTGGACGGTTCTCTGCTCATTAGCCGCCGCCGTGCCAATTAACGATGCACCGCCCCCTCGCAGACAGACCCGCTTTCTTCGCCACCTTAAGCAGTGGCGGCGGCAGCGGCGCGTCAAACGGAATGGTAATCGTCCTTGCAGCCTATTGATCGCCCCTTCTCCGACGTCTTTTCCTGTTGATCCTGCACTGCTGCGAAATTAGCACCCGACCAAAAAAATAAATAAAAAATTCTGACGCTGCGCGTGGCCGCCGGGAGTTGAACCCACGACCTCGACCTCTCCGACACTCTCTAATAATGCGGGCCGGGCCGGGCCGTGCCGCCGTGCTCCTGACATGTCCCCCTTCTCTTAATTTTCCCCCAGCCGTCCCGGCGCACTGCAGCAGGCGTCTTCTTCGTGTCTCTCAACTCATTTCCCTCAGTATGAATATTAAATGAATTGCTGAATTTTCTCTGTGCGCGTGTACATTGTAAATGAAAGGCGAGAAGGAGAGGGAAGACGGCCAGGCGAGGGAAAAGGAAAGAGAGAGAGAGAGGGGGATGCTTTTCCGCCCGCTCTCGCTGTCCGCACCTTCTGCCACGCACAGTCTCCGCACGCTCTTCCTCGCACAGCAGCCGCCCCCCCCTCTCTCTCTCTCTCTCTCTCTCTCTCTCTCTCTCTCTCTCTCTCTCTCTCTCTCTCTCTCTCTCTCTCACACACACTTTCTCCCACCCTCTTCCTCGGCCCAACAACAACCCTCTCACTCCCGCATTTCCCACGTCTTGGGCCCGTTTCCGTCCTCTGTTCAAGAAACCTTAGGGGACGCGGCACCCCGGCAGCCCACCGGCCCGGAGCCGGGAGCCGGAGGCCGGGAGCCCGGAGAACCGGTGAGGTCTCCTTTTGTCACTGACAACGCTTCCTTCCTTTCGGGTCCGAAAGAGCATCCATCCGTCAGATGGACAAAGTTATGCGATTTTTCGCACTACATTTACCCAGACAGAATCGATTTTATTTTTTAGGCCATAATTTCTGTGAGTAACTTTAACAGAACGCAAAAAAAAAATCAGCGCAAAAGTTCTTCATCAATTTTCGAATAAAACCACCCGGCCTTTTTTTCCCAGACTCCGGTCGGAAAAAGAAACACCGCCAACAATTTTCAGCAATATTCTACTCTGTCGTTCGCGAAAACAACGATAAATTTCGTGCCCAAGGCAAGCGTAGTGGTAGCGGGAGGCTTTTTCGCGGAGCGAGCGGGCGGGCATTAGCGAACCGCGAGGCGGAGCGCTATCAGCGACCGAAATTTTTTTTGTCCGTTCGTCACCGGCTGACGCCCAGCCAGCGGTCAGCCTGCGTGGTCAGCAGTAGGATCAGACTGGATGGTCAGTCTTTCATGGGTGGGGGGGGGGGGGGGGGGGGGCACACAGTCCCCAGGCCTGGTGGGCCCCCAAGAAGGCGGTCCGAACGTTCCCGAAAGTTTCCAAAACGTTCCCGAACGTTAGTTGGAACATTTCTAACTGGTATTACAACTGAGTTGGCTGGGCCGAGCCCAGCAGGCACCGGGACGTATGTCGTCCGAGCCACGGGGACTGTGTGCCCCCCGGCTGACCGCCTCACCGCATCCCACACGGTCCCCAAGGCTGGTGTGCCTAGTGGTAGTTTCAGCCCTTTAGGGGATTCAAAATTCGCTTCGCTCGCTCGCTTACTTGATTGTAATTAATCAATAAATATTCAAGAAATTATTATGCTACAATAGCAATATTTCAGTTATTAGTTTCAGTCATCGCGTATAAGGAACGTCACAGCTGATATGCACCCATAAGGCGGTGAGCAGCGGGCACGCAGTCCCTAGGGCTAGTGTGCCCCCAATGAGGCGGTCGGCAGGGGGGCACACGATTCCTGGGGCTGGTGTGCCCCTAGTGAGGCGGTCGGCAGGGGGGCACACGGTCCCTAGGCGAGGGATGCATCACATGACAAAGTCACTGTACACCCAACGGAATAGTGTCATGTGCAATCACGTCCAGTCCCTTCCCAACCATTCCAATCATCAGACACCGAAATGATTCCGAAAAAAATTCAGAGCGAGAAAAAAAAAAGCCTCATGGCATGTTTGACCGCTGTTGACAAAACCTATGTCGTCCCGGCTTCCGCCAGGACCCCTGCCTTCAACTTCGGTGATCTTACGGGAACCGGTGCTTTACGGCTGCTAGTTGGCCCCGGGACACAGCACTAGAACCCGCTACCCGGCTTGCGCCGGACGGATCTCCCGGCAACCCCTAGCCCGCGCTACTGCGCGAGGCCCCCTCCGCTAACCACGGCCTCCGGGACTCCATCATACTGTAGTGCCCTTCAACCGCAGTCTGGTTTGGCCCCACTCATCGTGGGAGTCCGCCCCTGCGAAGATTTGGAGGACATAGGTTCCCTTCGTACACGGCCGAAGCCGCTGTACTCTACTCGCTACGTACCGAGTAGCGGCATGTCCGCACCTGCCAGATTCAGAGAGAGGAAAACAGAAGCTTCGAACCCTAGAAGCTCTGTACATCCCCCGAGTCTCCCCCTGGATTTCTCCAGAGGCACAGAACGCCCCCCCGGGCGGGACCCTCGAATCTAGGGAATTGAACCCTAGACCCTCGGGACCGGGGGTTTGTGCCGGCGGCGCCTTAGCCCGCACGGTCGCTTGGACAGCCATACCTGTGCCGCGTTCGGAAGTATTCTCTAGCCACTGTCCTCTGAGCTGTGTCACAAGAAAAAGTTGAGCGACCGGCAAGATTTGAACCCCGGACCTGCCGATCGCCGGCCGGTCCGCCTACCCATCCGGCTACCGAGCCACGATGATGCGCGCAGCGCGCTCCCGTCACTGTAGCTCCGCAGAGCAGAGCGGAACATCGAGGAAAAAAATTGGAGGCCGGGGCCGCATTCGAACCTGGGGTAAAAGGGACCACTTACCCCCCCCTGAAACTGTACCCCCCGGTACACCATCCCCAGGGGCCGTGTACCCCCCCCCCCCCCCCCGCCAGCAACCGACTCGGGGGTACACTATCCCTAGGGGCCATATAGCCCCCGGGGGTACATGGCCCCTAGGGATAGTGTACGGTACGGTGTTCGAAACCGAGCCTTCAAATTTCGGCCCCTAGGGATGGTGTACCCCCAGGGGGTACATGGCCCCTAGGGATAGTGTAACCCCGAGTCGGTTGCTGGGGGGTACACGGCCCCTAGGGATGGTGTACCCCCCGGGGGGTACATGGCCCCAAGGGATAGTGTACCCCGAGTCGGTTGGTGGGGGGGGGGGGGGGGGTACATGGCCCCTAGGGATGGTGTACCGGGGGTACAGTTTCAGGGGGGTAAGTGGTCCCTTTTACCCCAGGTTCGAATGCGGCCCCGGCCTCCAATTTTTTTCCTCGATGTTCCGCTCTGCTCTGCGGAGCTACAGTGACGGGAGCGCGCTGCGCGCATCATCGTGGCTCGGTAGCCGGATGGGTAGGCGGACCGGCCGGCGATCGGCAGGTCCGGGGTTCAAATCTTGCCGGTCGCTCAACTTTTTCTTGTGACACAGCTCAGAGGACAGTGGCTAGAGAATACTTCCGAACGCGGCACAGGTATGGCTGTCCAAGCGACCGTGCGGGCTAAGGCGCCGCCGGCACAAACCCCCGGTCCCGAGGGTCTAGGGTTCAATTCCCTAGATTCGAGGGTCCCGCCCGGGGGGCGTTCTGTGCCTCTGGAGAAATCCAGGGGGAGACTCGGGGGATGTACAGAGCTTCTAGGGTTCGAAGCTTCTGTTTTCCTCTCTCTGAATCTGGCAGGTGCGGACATGCCGCTACTCGGTACGTAGCGAGTAGAGTACAGCGGCTTCGGCCGTGTACGAAGGGAACCTATGTCCTCCAAATCTTCGCAGGGGCGGACTCCCACGATGAGTGGGGCCAAACCAGACTGCGGTTGAAGGGCACTACAGTATGATGGAGTCCCGGAGGCCGTGGTTAGCGGAGGGGCCTCGCGCAGTAGCGCGGGCTAGGGGTTGCCGGGAGATCCGTCCGGCGCAAGCCGGGTAGCGGGTTCTAGTGCTGTGTCCCGGGGCCAACTAGCAGCCGTAAAGCACCGGTTCCCGTAAGATCACCGAAGTTGAAGGCAGGGGTCCTGGCGGAAGCCGGGACGACATAGGTTTTGTCAACAGCGGTCAAACATGCCATGAGGCTTTTTTTTTTTTTCTCGCTCTGAATTTTTTTCGGAATCATTTCGGTGTCTGATGATTGGAATGGTTGGGAAGGGACTGGACGTGATTGCACATGACACTATTCCGTTGGGTGTACAGTGACTTTGTCATGTGATGTACCCCTCGCCCTGGGACCGTGTGTCCCCTGCCGACCGCCTCACTAGGGGCACACCAGCCCCAGGAACCGTGTGCCCCCCTGCCGACCGCCTCATTGGGGGCACACCAGCCCTAGGGACTGCGTGCCCGCTGCTCACCGCCTTATGGGTGCATATCAGCTGTGACGTTCCTTATACGCGATGACTGAAACTAATAACTGAAATATTGCTATTGTAGCATAATAATTTCTTGAATATTTATTGATTAATTACAATCAAGTAAGCGAGCGAGCGACGCGAATTTTGAACCCCCTAAAGGACTCAAAGTACCACTTCGAAACACGTGACACAAATTCGCCCGCGATTGGCCTTTGGGCAGCCTAGTATTGTGAAAGGGCAAGAGCAAGAGCAAGAGAGCGAGAGAGAGCGAGCGAGAGAGAGAGAGAGAGAGAGAGAGAGAGAGAGAGAGAGAGAGAGAGAGAGAGAGAGAGAGAGAGAGAGAGAGAGAGAGAGAGAGACATCTGCTGAAAGCTAGGTCAAACACAAACGGACACAACTACTGCTACACACCGCTGCGGTTGGTACATAAAAGGGATTCTCGATCCGTCCGGAGGCACCCTGCTCGCCCGGAGCCCCCGCGAACCGGAGAAATATTTCCATCACCGCGCGTGGCGCCCGGACAGAGGTTTTCGTTCCAGTTGTGAGAAGTTGCAGCCTGGAATTTCTTAATAATATGAAGCCATTCCGCTGGAGGTGGCGGCAGCAACAGCCGACCTCCGCCGGCCTCCGCCCCGCCGCGTGCAACATTTCCATTTTTACACCAACCCTACTTGTAAACTAAACTGCCCTCTCGATTGCGTTGCAAATTGCGTTTTTCTTTCTTCCCCCCCCCCCTTTCATCTTTTTCGTGATAAAACGCGTAGGTTTACTGCAGCGCCCTACATCGTTGTTGCACGGCAGCAGCAGCAGCAGCGCTATGGCTGTAATAATTTCACTGAACGACTGGCGTACTCGCTTTTAAATTGTTTTACCCCGTTCAAAGCAATAGGTCTGATTTTTTAAAATAATTTTTCTTCGGTTTTGCTTTCCGTAATTGAACACGGCAACACACCCAAAAGTTGGTAGTAGTTTGGATACCCACAACTTTTTCATACTTTTGCTGCAGCCGATGGATCGACGAGCACAAGCGGCTCCAAGCGGAGACAAATGATATGCCCCCCCCCCCACCCCTACCCCCTTGCGGTCATCAGCGTAGCAGTCCACCGCCGCTTCGCAGAGGGAACTTTTGCGCAGCAAGGGAAGAGGGGCGCAGAGTTAAAGAAGAAGAAAGAGAAGGGAAAGAAGAAGAGGAGGAGCACAGTCCGGAAATGAAGACCGACCTGAGCTTAAGCGGTGCGGTACTAACTTCCCTTCTGCCAAGCAGACAGCCACAGTTGTATCGCGCTGACAATGAATGTCTCGTCATCCCCATCGGGGTTTGGGCCAATGATCGTGACTTTCGAACTGTCAGTGCGATCACGGAAGTGGCACGCGTTTCAAAAGTTAAAACCAGCAAAATGACACATGCAATATGGTGAGTGAAAAGCGCTTTCTAACAAGCGACACAATTTCGCTGTCTTGGTATTCGAGTTGACGACGTGGGCGGGGCCCGAAAGTCACGGTCATACTGGAAAAACAGGCCAGCGGCAGCGGCAGGCAGCGGAAGCCAGCAATGTCCGCTTTTACTCCTGCGGCGGCCTAGTCTGGCTGTTTCGTCGTTGCTCTGCGCCACGCGAAGCCACGCCCACGGAAAGCCGCGCGCGCGAGGAGCAGGAAAACCGCCGTTGGCGGGGATTCGAACCCACGCCGCTGCAAGCCGGCCGTTTCACAAGTAGCCGCAGATGCATTCAGCCGATAGCCGAGCACGGAGCACGGCTTGCTGGATCCGACAGCGCCGTTCGGCCGAGAACATACTCTTCACAAATTACACCCCGGAGGCACGCGAGCACGCGACGGGGGTGGTGGGGGTGAGGACAGAATAACTAGATGTCCGAGATAGAAGTGGACAGAGCGTGTACCAGGACTGGAAAGTCAAGGGTCACCTGGTGAGGCCGGATCGGAGAGCCAGATCTGGAGAGTGTCCTGAAGGGGCTGCTGAGGCTACAAGGATGCGAGTGTCTCGAGCTCACAGCATTACCTGATTAGCTGTGCTGCAGATGAAGAAACAGAGGGACACGCGATGAGGGCAGCGTCTGGAGTGGAAGCAAACTCTCACCCAAAGAGGACAGCGTCGGGAGTGGAAACTCTTTCCCAAAGAAGACAGCGCCGGGAGTGGAGGCAACTCGCACCTAAAGAAGACTCCCACCGGACGCCGGTAGCAAGTGGTTATGCCCGGCCGACCCCAGCACAGCCCGGCACAGCCTCAGCCATTCCCTTGTTGCTCACCTTTCATATTCCATTCCGGCAAATTTCCTCCGGGGAGCACGGCGCTCACCGGCCCAAAAGTGGCCCTTTCACCCGCTGCTCCGTGCGCCTCTCCGTGCAGTCCCCCCCCCCCCCCCCCCCGGCCTCTCCAGCGGGCGTGAAAAGGGTTGCAAGGAGCGGTGCGCTCTGCGCGCCCCAGAGACCATTGAGAGCATCCTCCTACAGGCGCCGGCGCCACAGGCCGCAGGGCCGCCCGGCCGGGCGCCAGTCGGCTATCCGTCCTCGGGCCCCCGCCGCCCCCGCCGCCCCCGCGCCGCCCCCGGCCCGGCGGACCAGCGGTCGAACACGAGTTTGTGCCGCCCTGGGCCCCCGCAGCCCCCGGCCGCCCCCGGCAGCCCCGGAGGAGGGGCCGTCCGGCGCAACGAAACCTCACAAAATTGCCTGCCGGCAAATTGTTAATCAGGACACACCAGCCCCGGGGAAATCCCCCCCCCCCCCCAAGCAGTGAGTGCACTTGACAGCGACTCCCGCGAGGGCGGAAGACCTGATCTGACTCTGATGAAGGAGGAGAGCCGACGGGAGAGCCGCTGCTGGTGGTGATCAGGAAACTGATTAGCGGCAGCCCCGGCCAGATCTGGGCCACCCGAGAGCCACAGTGTGACCCAGTTATGTCCCCGCGCGGCCTCACACTTCGTAACCGGAAATAATTGGCCCGACTGTGAGTACGAAAAATTGAAAAAAAAAAAAAAAAAGGCCGGTATTTGAACCCGGAGCCGCCGGAAATTTCATCCAATTCCTTACGAAACACCGGCGCCGGGACCCTGAGAGGATGCGACCCCCCCGGCGCCGGCCGGCCAGACGGGGCCAATCACTCCCTAATAAAAATAATGACGGCCCGCAACACCTTAATGATAGTAATGAAGGATGCGGGGGCCGCTCATATACCTCCTGGTGGTCAGGGGACCCGCCGCCGGCGCCACACCGCAACTCTACCGGGTCAAACAATATTTTCCTAGGACTTTACCGGCAAAACACACAACTTTTCTAGGATTTCACCGGTAAAGCTACCGGGTGCTCTAAAAATTTTACCGGTAAAAATATTGCAGGCTTACTGAAAAAAAAAAAAAACACAGGTAAAATAATGACCTCCTTAAAATTTTACCAGTAAAAATAATGGGCGACTCAAAATTTTACAGGTAAAAATATTGGGCTACTCAAAATGTTCCCGGTAAAAACGCTGACCTGCTCAAAATTTTACCGGTAAAAATTACTGGGCGACTCAAAATTTTACCGGTAGTCCTGGTAAAAATTGTCTGTAAAATTGCCGCGGTAAAAATCATTGGTCGATCCCCCCCGTCTTGTTTGCAAAGCGGACCCGGGGAGCGCGGCGCCCGGCCCGCAGCGGGTAGGCAGCCCGTCTCGCTCCCGTGCCGTGCGCGCTGCCTATCCATCACGGCGCGCGGCACCAGCAGCACCAGCCACAGCCCCCCGGCGGCGCACACCAGTCGACGGGACGCGGGAGAGGAGGTCGCGGGTTCGGATCCCGGCGGCGCCGACGGCAGAAAATAACAGAACTACACGACACCGTATTCATGGCGGGGCACCGTCGGTAAAGTACGCACTCTCGGTAATCACACGCATGATCCCAAATCATCGGAATCACAACCTGCCAATGTCTCTCTCTCTCTCTCTCTCTCTCTCTCTCTCTCTCTCTCTCTCTCTCTCTCTCTCTCTCTCTCTCTCTCTCTCTCTCTCTCTCTCTCTCTCTCTCCCCCCCTCTGGCCGCTTCCGCCCAACGTTTGCCCCCATCAGCGCGGGGGGCGGCAGCCATCGGGGTGGTTGCGGCGGTGGCGGCGGCGGCGGCGGCGACTGTAATAAATCACTTTGGGCCGGCGGAGGCTACATATTTCATGACGCGTTTTCTTTGCTGGCGGCACAGCTGGGCGGGAGCGCCTCATGGCATGGGCCTCATGGCAGGGCTCACACTCATGTCGTTACCGTAACAATACCACACGCGGCAGCGGCAGCAGCGGCAGCAGCGCAGCAGCGGCAGCAGCGGCAGCGGCCAGGGCCTCAGTCAGCTCGATTACCGCCTTGTCCAGACTCCGACAAGACTGTGAAGAACAGCTCCTATCCCGCTCGTTTTAAGGTGGCTGCACTGCGGCCGTGGGAACCCCCGCGGGGTCACGTGAGTTACTGACGACAATGCCTCCCGTTGGTACCCCTGGGTACCCCTCACCTAACGGGCTGTGAGATATGCACTAACTGCTCCTGCTACCTTCTCCTTATTAGCATTATACACCCACTAAACAAGATGATGATGTCTTCTTCGAAAGCATTTCGGAGAGTCTTTACCGTTCATATGAGACCTGACAGGTGGGTGTGTCTGAAATTTCGACTTTTTCGGAACGTCGCCAGTATTGTCAGCAGCAAAGCACAGCGCTACACAGAAAGAGAGAGAGAGAGAGAGAGAGAGGGAGGGATCGGGCTGCTTACAATAAAGTAAACTAGCTTGCCAATGAGTCACTGTCACCAGCAGCCCCCCCCCCCCCCCTCCTCTTCGTCACTAGCTGACCTATGGGTTCAATTAGGCCCACATCGGCTGCGTCCTCAATTGACAACTCTCTGCATAAGACCAAATACGCCTTCGTGTACGTACAGACACAAAATAAAAAGATTTTTTTCTTCCAAAGAATCCAACAAGTAAAGGCAGCAGAGCGTTGTACAAAATTCATAAAAAAAAAATTAGAGAATTTCTTTTTGACCTTTTTCATCTAATAGTCGTACCTTTGGAAACAATTCGAGGGCTGAGGTGAGTTCGGTTAAGCGCAGCACAAAACATGAAACAGTGATATTGGAGGTGCAGAGCGAGCAGCCGCTTCCGTGTGACAAGGCGGGGAGATGACTGTGCGGACCGAGGGAGCGGGTTGAGAGCTGAGCCCAGCGCACAGGAAAAAAAAAGAAAAAAAAGAAAAGAAAGAAAGAAGCCGTTACCGCACGGCAAAGGTATGCGCACTGCTCTATATCGGGGCCTTATCAGACAACAGAACGGAAGGGGCCTGGCTGCCCCACCTAGCGCGTGAGTCAGAGAGAGAGAGAGACAGCTAACGGGGTAACACAATAGGACAACAAGTGCGACGCGAACCGTACGGACGACAATGAAAAAAGGAAAAAAAACGGACAGCCAAGGCCAAGAGTATTTGCTTTTTCTTTTTAACAAAAATTGCATGCTAAAACGATAAGCCTACACTACTGGTAAAAAAAAAAATCAAAAATCCCGTGATTTCGTGCTGCGAATTTTCCTACCAATTCTTGCTGACAGTTTCCGAAAGTACTTGTTCCAGTGTACAGTGCATGCCGGGCACCACTTTAAATTAAATTGGTCAGCCTGAGAATCGTCATTGTCGCTTACAGCTCCGAACACGACAGCTAAGGTTGCGGCAGGGAGTTTACAACCAGTTCTGCCGCGACCTCTACAGTTCATTATTTACGAAAATAGTCCCGAAATGCGCGCCGCTCCGGAAAGTTGGCTGCCATGTGCCACGCCACGCCTCGGCGGCGGGTCCAACTGTCAGCACAGAGCCCCGCTAGTTTTGGCACCGAAACTTTTCGAATGTCGGCGAGGTTCGCGCCTCGCCTGGCGCGTGTATGTTTTCGGGGCCCGGCCGCCGCTGTCCGCCAATCCGCGTGCAGCCGCTCCGCGGGGCCGGCCAATGGGGACGCGTGGTTGTGACGTGACGTCACCGACGACGGCCCTTTGCCAGCGCGAAATTAACATGTGCCTCGGCGATAACATATTTAAAGGGCCGCTCTTTGTCTCGCCCTTCATGGCAGACAGGCCGGACAGAACCCGACCGGACCCGGGGCCGGGGGCCGCGGCTGAGGGCGAAGGGCTGCTGCTGGCCATTCCCAGCGGAAAATAACAATTACGATGAGTAACAGCTGACGGCTTAAAAGAGTTGGCGCCAGCCGACGTCCGGCGGCGCCAGTGAAGGGCGCGCGGCCGACCTCCCATCGGGGGTGAAAGGGGCGCGGGAAATTTTATATCACAAGGGGTGGTAAGTACTACAGGTAATATAAAATATTATTGATATTACGGAGTGCTCGCCGTCTAGGCGTTGTGTGACAAAATCCGATTCGGCTCGGCGCCAGGTTTACAATCATTCGAAAACTGAGAAAGTTGAAAACCGGATGTTTGAACCACGAACGCGTAATTCCTCTCACGCGCGTTGACGGTTTTGACTCGGGCGGGCCGTGTTCCTTGGCCCGCTCAGAGCTTTCAGCTCTCAGGAGGCGCGGGAGCTTCACCGTAAATCAGTACCGCGCGTGGTGTTTTCGCTGTGAGCGGCCGCGACGCACCTGCCCCCGCACCTGCCCCCGCACCTGCCCCCGCACCTGCCCCCCACGGTGTGCTGGGACTGGCTATAAGCCCCCCGGACCAGAACCACGTGACTGCGTGCGCCAATCAGAGCCGGTTACCGGCCGGCCCGACCGCGCTCGCTGGTCCCCAGCCGGGGCTCCCCGCGCCACCCTTCGTCCGCGCCCTTCCGGGCCCCAGACAGAGCTGGCAGCCACTGCTGCTGCCACCGCCGCTGCTACTACTACCGCTGCTGCTGCTGCTGCTGCCGTGGGGAGAAAAACATTGCGGGTGCGCAGCAGCAGCAGGTTTCGTCCGGCGGATATACGCCACCCGGAAAGGGAGAGAAACAAAAAGGAGCAAAAAAGAAAAAGAAAGTGAACGGGGAAAAAGAAGGTGAAGGGAAAAAAACAAACAGGGCGGTGTTTTAATTTCGCAAGGTTGTCTTCATTCTCGCAGCAAGGTGCGCGGCAGTGCCGCGGGTATGCTTTCGGAACTATTTGCAGCGGCGGTGGTGGTGGTGGCAAGCGCGGTGCGCGGGTAATTTAAAAGCAACCGGCTTTGGATAAACATGCGCTGGCAACGCCAAAGGTAAACGAGACGATTTCTGCAGGGAACATTCGTGTTGCTCGACGACGCGGCCTGTAGAAAATAATAATAATGCAAATAATAATAAAATATCTGCGAGGTGACCTCTGTTGTTGCAGAACGTGCAGCACCGGAGGGTGGTGTGGCGTTGCGCCCAAGGCTGGCGCGGTGCGTGTTCCACAATATGCGTTCGTGGCTGGAGACGGTCAAAGGTGGTCGCAGCCCGCACTGCTTATTCTCAGCCGGCAGGCAGGTGCTAAGCTAGACGCCCAGCCGGTAGCTCGGCTGTCTCGGCCAGCGGTCAAGTCCACTCCATATCCGTGTCGCCGCCCCGCTGCGCCGTACACGACGCCCTCCTGGGAATCTCTCTCTCTCTCTCTCTCTCTCTCTCTCTCTCTCTCTCTCTCTCTCTCTCTCTCTCTCTCTCTCTCTCTCTCTCTCTCTCTCTCTCTCTCTCTCTCTCTCTCTCTCTCTCTCTCTCTCTCTCTCTCTCTCTCTCTCTGGCTTCACACGTAAGAGGAAGTGAGAAGCAGCAGTGACGCAGAGGTACAGAGAGAGAAAGAGGGATTGGCAGCCTTCGCTGCATCTACTGCACTTGTTCCTCGGTTCTCTCTCTCTCTCTCCCTCTCCCGCTTATATGCACACAACCCGTTCTCACTCCGTCTCTCTCCCGCTCATTACAGCACTGCAGGGGTCTCTTTCAGGCCGAACGCACGGCGGCGCTGTTGTCACACCTCACGCAAGTCGCTGGAAAAATGACCCCCCCTGCCAGTCTGGCGTTGTGTCGAGTCGTGGTGCCCGGGGGGGGGGGGGGGGGAGAGACGCCGCGTCTGCAAAATCGCTCATTTCGCAGAAGAAAAAGGGACGGCAAATGAGTTGGACCGTTTTATGGCATATTGCTCGAGACGCTGCTGCTGCTGCTGCTGCTGCTGCTGCGGTGGATGAAAGCTCACAGCCTGCGGGCCGCTGCTGCCGCCGCTGCTGCTGCTGCTGCTGCTGCGGATGAAAGCTCACAGCCTGCGTACCGCAGACCGACTCTCGGTATCGGCCCGGCCTCGCCGCACATCAAGCGAAGTACGCCGGGTTGGCGGCGGTGGGTTATTTAGCAAGGAATGCATGGGGCTCTCTGCATGCAACTCCTGGCCGGGGGCCGGGGCCGGTACACTCCCGTGCACAAGTTCGAGAGCGACGGCGTGCGAGAGAGAGAGAGAGAGAGAGAGAGAGAGAGAGAGAGAGAGAGAGAGAGAGAGAGAGAGAGAGAGAGAGAGAGAGAGAGAGAGAGACAGAGACAGAGAGAGAGAGAGAGAGAGAGAGAGAGAGAGAGAGAGAGAGAGAGAAGACTATGGAGCGAGAGGGCTTGCATGTAAGGGCACTGCAGCTGATGCAGTTGTTGAACAAGGGCTTCCCGGCAGCCCCCCCCCCCTCCCTGCCATACCCTTGTCTCTCCCTTCGTTTTATATTATTCCTTTCCCTTTGCCCGGGTTCCCTTACCTGCCCACTCTTAGGCCTGCCGCTGCCCTGCTGGTGTTGCAGCCGTGAATGCTCGCCAGGTGCATATGAGAGAGGGTGAAATTTGTGCCTGATGGTGCGGACCGTTCACTCTTTCATTTCCTAGTCATTAAAATGCACGTTCGCTGCGCAGCATCGTTTTTTACTCGTTTCGCTAATTATAAACGTTTACGATTCTCCTGATGCATCCTGATGCACTGTTTATTGCACCGCCAACATAAAGGAATGCCGATGTGGTGTGATGTGGCATGAAGAAAGGGGAATCAATTTTTTTAAACCGTTATGTTCTGTGTCTAAGAATAAATGGTTCAGGCCAAGTTTAAGATGGGTGGGATACTAGGTCGGGAGCGATTTTTTTCTTTCTTTTTTTTTTTTTTTGGCCGGTAGGTTTGCAATTCTGGTGTTGACCATTAGTCAGAGTCGGCATAGTGTCGGCGCCCTTCTTCCGCTTGACCCAGGTGTACCTGCACACACGCCTCTGTCTGTGGGGAGGCGGGCCCAGCATGGTCCCGGCACGGCCCGGCACGGCCCCGGCACGGCCCGGCACGGCCCGGCACGGCCCGGCACGGCCCCGGCACGGCCCCGGCACGGCCCGGCACGGCCCCGGCACGGCCCCGGCGGGCCTCAGGGTCAAGCATGATGGGGGCCTGTCGGCAGGTTTTTTGAGTGAAGGCGGAGGGAGGGCGCTTTCGGCGCGTCTGGGTCTCCGCATCACCAACGTGAACGCCGTTCAGTTAGGCGGGTCTGATTGCAGCCGATCGTCCCTGCAATAATTATAATGGAGGCACGCCATGGCTGGGCGTAGAGTGTAATGGGGGGCGCTGCGTTTGGCGAGGACTCACAAAAAAAAATGCTCATCGTTTCAGGAAATATATTCTGACTAGTATTTACAAATTTCACGTATAGGTCCGTGGTCTTGAACGAATACCTTTTTCCACCGTACACAACGAACCGGACCGACCTGGAACAAAAGAAACAACAACAGGAGTTAGCTTACAGATCGCATTAGCAGCCACAAGATTTTTCTCAGTCGCCGCGCGGGGACTTGTACACCAATCTGTTACTAAAATAAGAAAAGGAAAAGATCCGATGTCACTGGATTATCAGAGAGAAAAAGGTGGCCAGTGCTGTGCCGGATAACGTTCGAAAATGAAAGTGTTTTGTCTTTGTCAGAGGCCGGTAACCGGTTGCCTCAGCGCGGACCTCCGGACCTCCTCCCTGGAGTGCGGCGGGGAGCCTCACAGCCTGACATGCACACGGTGCCAGCTGATCTCCTGAATTATCGCACAGCCGCTGACAGTGGTGATTAAGGCCACCGAGACACTTCGCACACACTCCAGCCTCCCATCCCAGCCTCTAGAATCTGCCTCCATTCCTTATTTATTCAACGCGCTGCAGGGACGTTTGGCATATGCAGGATGTGTGTGTATGTTCCTTTACGCCAACAACAATTACAAACACGAACACGCCGTCAAGGAGAACGGACGCGACAGCAGAAATTAATTTCCAGAGCCTTGCTGGGGACCATCCTGACCGCAGACAAGGCGGTGGAATAACAGGCGGGGAAAGGGAAGGCGGTGAAATAACAGAGTAGACCAGAGAGCGGCCGCACAATGGGACCTGCATCAAGCGTGCATCAGGTGAAGCGGAGGATGAGCTGTAGAGGAAGGACAATCGTGACCACATCCAACGTGTCCACCTCTTTCTTCCCCTCTCCTCCCCCCTCTCTCGTCTTCCTCTTCCCTCTCTCTATTAATCATTTCCTCGCCTTTGTTGGGTCGTCTGACCGCCATCTCGCGGCATGCACTGTACTGCCGGCCAGCACTGCGCTGGGCAGCACTGCTCGCTGCCCGTATGCACGGGCCTGGAGGCTTATCCCCGGGAAAAAGGAGCACCGCACCATTCATTTGAGCCGCTGATTGAGCTTACAGAAACCAGGAGAACAATGGGGGAGCGTCCTGATGTTCAGATGCTGATGCTGTGCTCTCTGCATTCCAACAGAAGCAGCCGGAACCCATCGGTTTACCAAGTCTGTAGGGATACTACCGAACACGCAAGATCTTCATAAGGTACGATATTCAGCAACGGCATCCACTAACGGTAGCCGCGACCATCTTTCTCAGGTCAGTATTCACCATAAGAGTCTCCAGCCTTCTCGAAGGCGCCACATTCGTGCAACTCTTTCTTTCGCAGCTTCCAACTGAATCCAGGAGCGAGGTGCGGCATATCTACCGAAATCAATTCGTATTCCATCAAAGAATCTCGCATGCAGCTGACTCGTCACTTGCTGTGCATTCGCAGCCGCTGTACTTGTCACCCACACATGACTCGCCCCCTCGTCGGCAAGCGCACGGCGCGCGCTGTACAACTAAACCAGAGCGCCGAGTGCCGGGCAAATAACCATTACCTACATCAAAGAGCCGGTGGCTGCCAGTGGCTGGCTATACATGACCCCTCCAACCCGCCAGGAATCGGCGGCTCAAATCCGAGCCAGCGGACGCGCCAATTCCCGACCAGTTAACTGTACGAGGCTGTGTCCGTAATGGAAATCGAGCTTGTATAAAGGTCTTTGGCCTAGACGAGACGCACACACCCAGCCACACCCTTCTTGTGCTCTGAAGTAATGCGCGCGTAGACTACGGCGCAAGAGGGAGAGAGGGGGGGGGGGAGAGTAAAAGGTGACGCGGAAAGGGGTGAGGAGGGGAAGGGCAGAGGTGGGTAGCACAGAGCCGTCAAGCGAGATACGGGTTTCAGATAACACTGAAGAACATCCTCGCTTCACAGCCAAGCTGCCCCACCACGCAGCCGAGCCGCTACCGCCCCGGGGGCGCGCTTTGTGTGCGCTGGGTGACACACGCGCGCACACACACACTACACACACTCACACACGCGCTCGCGCACGCGTTACACTGACAGGTCGGGCGTCACGAACCGATCACACTAAGAGCGTGTAGAGCGGCAGCGGTTTCGAGCAATCGATTGCCCTTCTGATCGACATCACTCGTCACTCAGGACCTCTTTGTGATAACAGGGCTGATAAGGAAGAACAATGGCGGTGTTGGTGGGGCTTGGCAGTAGGATATGGTGCGACACCATGTTCTGGAAGGCCACGATATTTTTTTCCGAACTTACGAGTGCTTAAAACGCTACAACAAATCCGTTCCGATTTCCCCCACTGCGAAATCTCGACAGCGTTTAATTTTCGCAAGACCCCGCACTGCTCATTCAGTACAAGAGCGTCCCGTTGGAGGCGGGAGATTGCCGTGTCAAGGCCCGCGCCGCGCACAGCCCAGATTGACAGGAGCAGCTCGTATTACCTGCGATACAAATTGCGAAACGTCGTCGTATGCGCTCACCCGGTCCGGGAAGGGGTGAGATACTGCGTGAGTGTGAGTGTGTGTGTGCGCGCGTGTGTGTGTGTGTGTGTGTGTGTGTGTGTGTGTGTGTGTGTGTGAGGTGTCGGCCACTTATCGCTGCATTCGTCACACTGACACGGGATATCTTGATATTGAATGACAAAGGGGCAGGGATTACACGTGGTGGCGGTAGAAAATGAGGTCCCTCTGCGCTGCTGTGCGCATGCGTGGCGGGGGGAAGGAATAAGGCGGTGGGCACCTCCCAGATCTGGCGATAACGCCTGCAGCGCACTGATAAATGCCGCCCGTAAAGGCGCACAGCGTATTTACTCCACATTAGCGACCTCCCCTCTAACGATGACCAATCGATACAAGAGCAGACAACACCCATTTTTCGTCCCCGCAAAGGTTATTCGTTATTTATTTTCCGTTGCACGACGTCTTTACAGACGACAAATATGGTTCGATTTGCTGACCAGGATTTTTTTGTCTTTTTTCACGAAGCATTTTTCTGTTGTTGTTTCCTCCAGGACTGCCTGATACGGACCCTGCTTCTTCTCGTACACAATCTGTTCCTGATCCGTTTCTCCAGGCCACAACATTTTATTCCAGGCTCCTCCTGCCCGATGCAGCCGGCGATGATGACCTTCCAGTGCAGCAGCAGAGAGCTCTTCTTATCGCATCTACCGTACAGCACACTGAGCACAAGAGGAATCTCGAGATCGTGTTTGCTGCCGCCAACTCTGGTCCGACGCGGCGCCCAGCTGTCGCGGTGTTGTTGCAGCGCGACCTGCGGAGCCATGCGGAGCCGGACGACCGCCACCACCGCCGCTACCACCACCGCCGCTACCACCACCGCCGCTACCACCGCCGCCGCTACCACCGCCGCCGCTACCACCGCCGCCGCCACCGCCGCCGCCGCCGAGTCGGGCCTGTCCGGAACGATATTCAAATCGAAGGGTGCGGGCGAGAGACTTATCAAGATTGCTGGGGCGATGTCACCCGCTGACACACGCTGCTGCTGCCGCCGCTGCTGCTGCTACCGCTACCGCCGCCGCCGGCCCCTCGCTCCCTCACGTGCGAACCCTGTCAGCTGATGACGGCAGCATCTCCATTTATTTTTCGAGTTACCGGGCCGTCATGCAAACAGGGTGGTCCCGCCCTGCCGGTGCCTTGACTGTACGGATTTTCGGAGAACGGTTGCCTCGAGCGCACTCTTTGAGAAAATAGAGTACTCCGGAGAAGCCCGAATCGGAAGTAAGAAGTCGTAACGATGAAGCAGAATCCCAGAGAAAATATGAGAAATCACGTGATTTTTGAAGGGCAGTGGGATTCCGAATAGTCGATTTCTCGTACTTTCTCCTGCATTCTTCTTCTTCTTCGTTACGACTTCTCACTTCCGTTCTGAGCTTCTCCGGAGTACTCTATTTCACACAAACCTTTTCAATGTCCGCAAGCGTCACCTCGCACGCCGCCGTTTTAATTCTTTTTCCCCTACCGCCGCCGCTGCTGCTGCAGCCATCTCAGGTGCCATTTCCGTGTTGCCCGATGACTGCAGACCGGAATGCCAAAGAGTTACGCGGGCGTTTGAGTGACGAGCGGAGTGTGTGTGCGTGTGTGCGCGTGTGTGTGCGCGGAATGAATTATGGATTTATGTGCCTTCCACGCACGCGTGTGCGCCTGGTGCTCTCTCTCCCTCTATCCATACACCGATCTCTCTCTCACACACACACGTGCATTGCCCATGTCTCGGTCAAACTTTGAGGCGAAGCGCCTCGAAATCAAAACCAGTCGCAGTCAAACGCCTCTGCGGCAGTGGCTATGAGCTCGCTGAGTGCCGCCGCGGTCTGAAAGGCTCTCTCTCTCTCTCTCTCTCTCTCTCTCTCTCTCTCTCTCTCTCTCTCTCTCTCTCTCTCTCTCTCTCTCTCTCTCTCTCTCTCTCTCTCTCTCTCTCTCTCTCTCTGCCTAAGGATGATTGCACACATCCGCGGTGCACCTCCACGTCAGCCAGTCTCCGTACAACGTGACGCACTAAGTGAACGGGCCCGGGAGGTCCCGATTCACCTTGTTCTCCAGAGGACCGGCAAGCCGGGCGGGCGCGCCAAAAGTTAAGAATATTTTTCTTTATCTTTCTTTTTTTATTTTTTCCTCGAACTCCTTTTCTCCTTATTTCGGAACGGCGAGACGGCATTGGCAGGTCTCTTTGCGAAACTGGGAATGAGCCGGCGGGGCGGCAGTGAAATGTGGATGTTGATGAGACAGGGATCGAACACGGGCCTCTTGTTGTCGGGAGGGAGGGACGAAGCCGACGTTACACAATATGCGACAAAGCGTGATTTAAATTTTAGCCGGCTAAACTATCGCGTCAAGCTCACGGGGAGAAATTATTGTTGGTCACTTTGGTGCAGCCTGACTCTGGAGCGTGTATTTTCTCGCCGATTCTCCAGCGTTTCCAGCGTTTCTCCGCCTCCGCCCGCATCCAGGCCTGGTCGCCTGATACCCGCGCGCCCGGAGCCGCCCGGAGCAGCGGCAGAAGAGTGTCGAGCAGATAGGTCGTATATCCCTCCACTCCGGGAGACGTCACGAGATTAGGGTGGACGCGGGGATTCGGCCGTCGACGGACGCAAGGGCTCTGTACGGCACCAGTTCACAAAAAATTCACGAATTTAAAAAAAATGTAACGACAAATTAAACAAATCCAATATCAAACTTAAAAGATGCAACATTCTTCAAAACACGTTCAAAGTAATTTCCCCAATTACGGCACCATTTTAAAATTTCGAGAAGATTTGCAGCAATTCATCATCTTTGATAAAACCGAAAGTAATTTCCCGCCCTTGCTTCCTGCTTATTGCCAACGTCACAGCAGAGCGAGCGCACGCCTCATTTGGATAGGCAAACGTTGGTAATCCGCGCATGCGGCTGGGGGCGCCAGTTTATCGTCCGTGTATTGTCTGCATTAATAGGTAAAAGGATGATGCGCCTGTCCACGTCTCTCGCTCTCTCTCTCTCTCTCTCTCTCTCTCTCTCTCTCTCTCTCTCTCTCTCTCTCTCTCTCTCTCTCTCTCTCTCTCTCTCTCTCTCTCTCTCTCTCTCTCTCTCTCTCTCTCTCCAGGGCCCTCTCTCTTTGACTCTCTCTCTTACCCTCTCGCTCCCTCATCGCATCCCGGTCTCGCCTCTTCTCTGGTCCACTTATCTCCTATGTAAATCACACCGCTGAAATTGCCAGAGTTTATAGAGGGGTTTGCGAGACCCACACCGTGGCGGGGGGAGAGAAGTGTATACCGCCCCCTCCCCTTCACTGCCAATTCCCCTCCCCCCCCCCCCTCCTCCGGCCCGCTGCACTCCGAGTGTGTGTGTGTGAGTGTGTACGTGTGTGTGTGAGTGTGTGTGAGAGCTGGAGGCGGGGGGCACAGAGAACGGAGTATAACGCTTTCGCCCAATGATTTATTCGAGTGTACTCTACCGGACCAGAACGGACCGGGGTTGGGGGGGGGGGGGGGGGGGGGGGGGGGGGGCAAGCGTGGCTACTGCGGCCATACACTCCAAAAAAAAAGGAAGCAGAAAAAGATGAAGCGGGAAAATATTTTTGTTATAAAACGTTCTTCTCGCAAAGATTTTTTTTTAAAATGAAAACCGTGCTCCGAATCATCCAATATTTATTTTTCTCCACGAGAACATAGTAGAGGTGAGCTCGCAAACGACTGATCTCGATCGTGGCGCCGCGTAGGTGGGAAATGAATGAAACGGCTTGGCAGGACGGTCGCGCAGCGTGTGGCGCCGTACCTGCGAGCGGCGTGGTGCGACAGGTGTGTGGGCCGGCGGGAGCGGGCCGGGGCGGGCCGGGGCGGGCCGGGGCCTCGGGAGGAAGATCTGGACCAAACTACACCGCCAACAGCCAACCGGAGATACAGAAATATCTCGGCAGTGTGTGTGTGTGTGTGTGCTCTCCTCTTTGTTGTCGCTGACGAAAAAGAAAAGGAAACGCGATAGGTAACGGAAGGAATATCAAAGGGAGGGAGGGAGGAGAGAGAGAGAGAGAGAGAGAGAGAGAGAGAGAGAGAGAGAGAGAGAGAGAGAGAGAGAGAGAGAGAGAGAGAGAGAGGAAGGGAGGGGAGAAACGGATGCTGAGCCATCAGTGTCGAGCGTGCCAAAAAGGCGGTTTGCTAACACAGGGAAGGCGTGGTGCAGGCGCCTAGGCCGCCCACGCCGCCCCCATGCGTTGAGGGTAGCTGTCTTATCGCCAAATCCACGCAACTCTGTGTGTGTGTGTGTGTGTGTGTGTGTGTGTGTGTGTGTGTGTGCGTGTTTGACAGAGCAAGGAAGGCGCGCGGCGGGGTGTCTTTCAGCGGAAGACAACCTTTGACCCCGTGAACCCGGCGCAGACAGGATCTCTCAGCCACTTACTGTCACACGCCGCGGCCCGCTCTGCTCCGAGGCGCGGAGTTGCGAATCCGCCAGAGAGTCGAACTGCCCTTATATTTCTCCACGCCAAGACAAAGAAGTATGAGAAAGGAATATTTTATTGAAACCAGGCGGCGGCGTTTCCGCAGATGTCACGGAGTGGAGAGAGCGGGGAAGCGGGAGCGAGGCTATGGGAGACGGTCAATCACACTTCAATCGAAAGACAAACAAAAAATAATCAAACTCGTCTCGCCGCTTTCCCACGGCCCACGCACACCAAAGCGCCGGGCGCCGACGAATGCATTTCCTTCTGGATCTCAAACAAGAGCAGAATATAACGCCCGCAGACATGAAAGACAAACTTTGGAAAGCTGGGGGGCCTGAAGGGAATACACTGCACCACGGGGACGCTGCCCTTGCTGGCACTGAGGACGAGAAAGCCGTATGTGACCCCATGTTTCGAATCGTGGAGCCAAGCTGCGTCTAGCTCGGGTCTCAAGTCACAAATGTAAGGCCAAGTTTCCAAAACAGCCTCCTCAAGTCCACAACCTGCGTCACCAAACGCCTTTTTAAACGTCCACACGGAGCCCCTCCCCTTCAATGCCCACCTTCACGCCCAGACGAGCAGCCCTCCTCCAACTTAGCTCTATATTTTTCATACCGTAACGCCCTAAAAATTGGCCCACTGCGGGGGGTCCGCCTGACCCCCGCACACTCCCCCCAACTTTTCTCCCAAACTTGCCTCGCGGCCCCCCGCGGCCCCCCGCGGCCCCCCGCGGCCCCCACTCGCCTCCCCTTTCCCGCGGACATAATGCTCTGGGCCGTAATCTCTTGTTCCCTGGGTCGCTCATCGGAATGCTAACTTACAACAGGAACCTCAAGCAACACTTGTTGATGCTCCGTGAGGCTGGCGGGCCGCGGCAGGCCGACCCGGGCCGGGCCAAGCCGCCAGGCCGCCGACGTAGCGACGACTGCCTCGGCAATCCCGGAATTACAAAAGTTACGTAACAAATAGGAAAACTTTAGATTCTAGCTGCTGTTGAGGCTGCTCACAGGCCGGGCCCCGCGCTAACCGTTTGCTGCTGCCCCTCAGGCCGCTCGGCGGCGCTCGAGGACGGCGGAGCCGGGCTCGAGACCGGCCGTATCTGCACCGCGGGCCGGGCGAATTACGAGGATCTCGACAAGGCGCCCCGGTGGGGAGCCGGTCCGGTACAAACAGAGAGAGAGAGAGAGAGAGAGAGAGAGAGAGAGAGAGAGAGAGAGAGAGAGAGAGAGAGAGAGAGAGAGAGAGGGGAAGGGGTGAGAATAAGGACAGAGAGAGAGAGAGAGAGAGAGAGAGAGAGTGCATGAGGGACTTGCCACGGGCGGGGCTTAGCACACAATAAGGAACCGAAAACAAGAAGTAATTGTTTGCATTCAAGGAGAGAGGCGCGCAGAGATGGCGCCGGAGTCCTCCGGCCGGCTCCTCCGGCTCCTCCGGCTCCTCCGGCTCCTCCCGCGAGCGTTCGCTTTTAGAGCGCGGGCGCGGCGCCTCTCGGATTCGATTAATTTTTTTTCCAGCAGCCTTTTTCCCACGCCCCTGCGCTCTCGCTAACTCCCGGTCTCTCTCTCTCTCTCTCTCTCTCTCTCTCTCTCTCTCTCTCTGTCTCTCTGTCTCTGTCTCTGTCTCTCTCTTTCTCTCCCTGTCTCTCTCTCACCGCCCTCTACGGCTTGCATTTTATTCCGATGCCGTCAGAGACGACGACGCGGGTTTTGTTCCATGGTAACCAACCCCCGGGGGGTACACTATCCCTAGGGGCCGTGGACCCCCACCAACCGACTCGGGGGTACACCATCCCTAGGGGCCATGTACCCCCTGGGGGTGTACCCCCAGGGGGACGGGGTGGGAGAGAGTACCTAGGCCCCTAGGGATGCGTACCCCCTCCACCAACCACCACCCCTAGGGGCCATGTGCCCCCCCGGGGGTACATGGCCCCTCGGGATGGTGTACCCCCGAGTCGGTTGGTGGGGGGTACACGGCCCCTAGGGATAGTGTACCCCCCGGTCGTGGCCTCTCGGGATAGTGTGTACCCCCGGTCGGTTGGTGGGGGGGGGGGGGGTAAACGGCCCCTAGGGATAGTGTGTACCCCCGGGGGTATACGGCCCCTAGGGATGGTGTACCCCCGAGTCGGTTGGTGGGGGGTACATGGCCCCTAGGGATGGTGTACCGAGGGGTACAGTTTCAGGGGGGGGGGGGTAGTGGTCCCTTTTACACCGGACCGTCCTCGGCCGCCCCCGGGGGGCCATCGGGTCGCCCTTCTTCTCCTTCCGTCGGACTTCTCGCGGCGGCCGCAGAGACGCGTTTGAGGCGCCGGCGCCCCGCCACCAGCTGCCGCGCCACGACTCCATGTGTGCGCCGGCGAGAAATTGGATTTGGCAGAACACGCAAGCACCTCACACACGTGTGCGCGCACACGCCCCGCGCACACTCGCTAGTTCCAGTGGTCACATCCTCTAGAGAGGCGAGGGCAGTATTCCTACTAGATGACGTAGTGTGAGAGATCGGAGGTGTGTGTGCATTCTAAAGAACCATGACGAATTATAATTTTGGTGCGAAAAGTCACACGACCACAGCTCTTTGCGATGTGTTTTCGTCATCCATAATCGCCCAGCCTGCCGTTCGTCCCGCCTCTGTCTTCCTCTCTCTCTCTCGCTCCCACGCTTCCCTTCTCCATTCATCCCTGGAGAAGGCTTGGGGCGTGTCGCAATGGGGGATGAAAATTCTTAAACTGCTTTCTCACTCAGAAGTCGTCAGCACCAAAGCATTTTCGCTCGCGTACAGTGCGGCGCACCGTGGGGATTGATGAGTCGTAAAAAGTTAGATTCACCCACCCCCACCCTTTCTCCTGCCTATCCCTCCCCCTTCTCCTCCTCCTGGGACCGAAATCCTCTCAGGAGAGCCTCTCGCGCCGCCAAGCGGGGGCTGCTGTTGCTATCTGCGCGAGAAACCACAAAAAAAAAATCTCACGGATCTTTTCTTGCGCCCCTCTTGCCTTTCGATATCAAAGGGAGCTGAGAAATCGCGAACGATACAGATGAAAAGTCGAACTCCCTCGCGGCAGCAGGAGTGACGCAGCCAGGCATGCGGTGTGAATCTCTCGGCACTTGAGAGGTAGGCCCTCCTAAGCCATGGCATCTGCAGTCATCCAAGTCAGCCCGCCAGCTGTCACAAAACATTACGTCACCGGATGCCATGAAGTAACGTGTGACAGGTTATGGATGCGTCGTGGCACCTGTTCTACCAGCAACTCAAAGAGTTCCAGCAGCCAGATCGCACCACGCGATCAACCTCGCCTTGGCGCAAAAAACAACAAAGTGAGCAATGCAATATGTGCCAGTCTCCTTTCACTGAGTCTTCAACGCAGACGGCACAAAGCACCGCACAAACCCCCGAGTACCACTCCCGGCTCTGCGCCGCTCGAGCCGGCCCAGCGAACGAGGCAAGCGCCGGATGCCAATTTTTTCACAAAAAAAAAAAGAAAAAAAAAGAAGGAAAGAAAACTTTCCATAACTGCAAGTTTGCGTAGCAGCCGGCGAGAAGAGAGGTCGGACAGGGTCGGTACAGGGCCGCACTGAGCGGGCTATGCAAAGTGGGAAGGGTGAAGGGGAGGGGGGGAGGGGAAGGAAGGGCAGCACGGACAGCTGTGTTCCGGCTCTACTTACCTCATTTCGCAGTGCGGGCGGGTGGCTCGCACCCCATCCCTTTATGCTGTCTGTCTGTCTGTCTGTCTGTCTGTCTGTCTGTCTGTCTGTCTCTCTCTCTCTCTCTCTCTCTCTCTCTCTCTCTCTCTCTCTCTCTCTCTCTCTCTCTCTCTCTCTCTCTCTCTCTCTCTCTCTCTGTCGCCTCGTTTGGGGCTAACCCTGCTAATTAACAACTCTGCATGTTTTAATCCTCCGGACGACACTGACCCCCCCCCCCCTCTCCCCTCCCCCCTTCATCCTTCCGCACACACCAAGGCAAACACTCGTGTCATTCAGAGCACTGGCATACCCAGCCCGCTAGAAGAGGTGCACATTCGAAAAACCAATATATATATATATTGGCATAGAACGGTCTAATGAGCCAATCCGCGATGCACCAATTTAAATGACACGTACAGTAATTTTAGAAGTAATTGGCAGGCTTCACAAAGGTACACCCATAGGAATGTACCCTGCTGGGGGCCGGGGCGCACGGGGTGCATGAGGCCCCATGCCTTGCGGGGCCCCGAGGTCCGGACCACGGCAGGACCCTTCATTTGAAAGCCATAGCGCCGGACAAAACGGCACAAAAAGAAAGAGCACGGTAAACAAATGATAGAAAAGGGATTCTGTTTTCGGGCCGCCATACCCCGTCCCTCCTCCATGGCGCCGTTTTCCGGGTCTCTCTTTTCTCATCTTCGTCACGACACGGCACACGTTCCAAATCCCGCGCGCGCCTCGTCTCTGCTGCCCGTTTTTGTCCGCTTTTTTGTTTGTCTACTGCGCCGTGGACAACCAAAAAAAATTGCGCTGCGCCGACCAAACCCCTTTCGAAATTTGGTGTCATACGGAAAAATCGCACGCTCTGGCTGGAGGGTGCTTGGCCGGTCGAACACAAATCCACAAACAGGTTTCGCCTCCCCCACACACACACTCTCTCTCTCTCTCCTGCTGCTTCTGCTCGAGCCATTAGAGACACCACCTACCGGAGGATTTACCCATCCCGAAAAAATCTCGTGCAAATACGCGCGCGGCGATGCGTGCAAGGGGAAAAGAAAAAAGTTACAAAACCCGTACACAAAAGCCAAAAGGGATGAGTCGTGAAACGCGAGGGCCAGTCCAAGTGAACGGAACACGTCCAAAAATCGTTCGATTTAAAAATTTGCCGACTTTTGGCATTTGTAACAATTAACTGTTTATTTTTAAAATTTCAGACTCACATTTTTTTCGTCATTTTTTTTAAACGGCCATTTTAGTTTCTTTTCGCATCTCTGGGAGGGGTGAGGGGAGTGCTTCAGTTCTCAATAAACTGCACACACGATCCGGAGCACAGGGCATTCAGAGGAATATTCAGAGCGGAACCGGTCACACGTATATCAAAAGTGTATAAGTGTTTGACATTGCCACGAGCGCGCGCGTCGCCTCCGCGAGGGGGAGAGGGAGAGAAAGAGCGAGAGGAGGGACGGGAGAGAGAGAGGAGGGAAGACAGAAAAAAATTCTACAACAGAGACGAAGTCATTGAAAGGTGCGATGCGGCTCGCGGAATGGCCATCGCATATATATATATATATATATTGTATATATATATATATATATATATATATATATATATATATATATATATATATATATATATACATACAGGCGAGATGAGCGCGACAGCCTCTTCCCGTAATTTATGGCAAACGCGCGTTCAAATGGACTCCCTGCCCACGGTACGTATACTACTTTACGCCAAAGGCATGACAAAAAAAATTAATAAAAAAATACAGCTAGCTAAAGCAAACAGTAAATATGAAGAAAACTGGTTTCCCTACATATGCGCAAGAAATCAAAGTCTTTCAAAACAGTGGCTTCCCAGCATTTTGTCTGCCTTTTTTTTTTGCCACAAATTATTGCAGCTGTAATTTATTTCAAGTGTCTACAGGGGGCGGGGAGGGAGACTCGACTTGTGCGCCCCTTACAGAGAAAGAAAACGACGAAAATCAGAGGGGCGCAACCGGAAACGGCCGCGAAAAGTTTAAGAGAAGAGCGCTCTCTCTGTCTCTGTCTCTCTCTTTATCTCCCCCCCCCTCTCCGCGCGCTCTTTTCCTGTCTCTCTTGCTCTCTCCGCCCGAATACCATGCATCCCCGTTCATTTCACAATTTTGGTCTGAGAAAACGACAATATGTATAGAACATTCAAAAGTTTTCTTTTTTTCAAAAGGATTTTTTTCCCTTTATTTTTCGCGGAAGTTGTAGGATGAATACCATAATTTGTCCTCGCAGGTAGCGAGCACCTCGTTGGTCACAACATGTAATCCTCGGCTCTGCTGGGACGGCGGGCACACACCTGCAACAGAGACAACCAACACGCAAGTTAGATAAACAACATCAACAACAGAGACGCTTGCAGGAACAACAACAACAACCGGCCCTTCCGTGCCCAGGGCCATAAACCACCCGGCGCCGAGGAAACAACAAATTAAAAGCGGCCCCGGCAACACAGCCGCGCACTTTGCCGCCCTGATAACTTATCAATCGCACCTGTACGCCGCGGCGCCGGCAGGTGAGGAGGGGGAACCGGGCCGGACTGACCACACTGACACCAAACAATCAGACACAACTTCCAGTCACGTCACCTCAGCTTTGGAACCCCAGCGCTGAGCCGAGTCTCACTCCGATCTCAAATGTGACGGCAAAGTTTTTCGATATTGCCTGTTCACTTATCGAGAAAAAATTAGGCGAAGACCATGACTCTGGCTGTCAGCATTCTGTCCTCTCTCTCTCTCTCTCTCTCTCTCTCTCTCTCTCTCTCTCTCTCTCTCTCTCTCTCTCTCTCTCTCTCTCTCTCTCTCTCTCGCCATGGCCGGCGCCGTCCCTTCGGTAAGATTCCTTCCCTCGCCTCTTATGGTCCGTTCGTTCTAAAGCTTTTCCTGCTATGAAGATTACAAGCGAACGACCGAGAGGACACTAGTCACTGCAGACGACACGAGAGGACCGAGGGGTGGAAGAGAGGGACGAATGGAACGGAACTCAAGCTGCAAAACTTCCTCTGCGACATCCGTTCCATTCTGTCCGCGTTCTAATGAGAAGCTGTTTTTGTTTTGGGCGGGAATTTCGAACCGTTTTACGTTTCAGCCGTTTCTGATTGGCCGCGCGCCCCCCACGTGGTCAGACGCTGCTGACCGGTCTCTGACCGGATGGACGTCATGAAGGGCACCTGGGCCTAGAGAGGCGCTCCGACACGGTCGTAAAACGGCCGGAGGATTGTCCAGCAGCGGCCGGGGCAACTTTGTCTGGCAGCCGATGGCAGCCACCACGGGCAGGGAGGAAAGAGGGGAAATGAAATACTAATGAGAACCACGAAGGAGAGGAACTGAAAGAGGCGAGGAGGAGGGTAAGGAAAGAGATGACCTAGAAGGAGCTGAGAATATGGGAAGACGGTAGGGATCTGTGAGGATCTGGTAAGGACTATAGTTGTGCAAGAAGAAAAAAGCATCCAAAGAGGAGGTTTACGGGATACAAGGATCCCGAAGAAGATGATGAAAACCGTGCCAGTACCCAAGAAAGAAACAGCTGAGGAAGGAAGACACAAAGGGTGAGGAAAAATAGGGTAATGAAAAGAAGGCGCATTGTGGAAGTCACACCTGAGCGGGCAGCCAAAGGCAGCCAAAGGCAGCCTAGGGCCCCTCAGTGCCCGGCCGGCCGGGTATGATACGCCCTTAGGGCCGGCGAGGTAATTTATTACGGTAATTTGACAGTATAAGGAAGGGAACAGAGAGACGAGCTGTCTGTCACGAAGGGCGGCGGTGGTTGTGGTGGTGATGGCGGCTGTCCTTCCCAGGCGTGTTGTTGTAGCGTGATGCAGACAGAGAGGGTGAGCGTGGGGGAGGGTCTAGAGGTATTGGGAGCGAAACAGGGGACAGAGAAGGAGAGAAGGAGAAGAAGAAGAAGAAGGGAAGACGGTGGAAATGAAAGGAGGCGAGAAAAGGGGGAGCAAGGCGAAGGGGTGGATAGTCCGTTCCGATCGTGTCCAGATACCCACCACGGACTCTACTCACGCGAGAACGTTCCGGGGCCACCCACCCCTCTATGGTCCCTCTGGTCGTGGTGCCGGCCAACCCAGCCGGGACACCCGGAGCAGAGACCAGATGGGGTAGGGCGGGCGACAGGGACGGAGTGGACGGGCATCGGAAGCTGCTGCTGCTGCTGCTGCTGCGGCGGCGGCGGCGGCGGCGGTAGCGGCAGCTCGCGTACGTGAACAAGCGGCGATGCCAGCCCTCCCCCTTCATTCACAGCGCCCCCCGCTGCAGCAGCAACAACAACAACACACAGTCCACTGGGCAGCGCTGTGGCTGTGGCTGGGCTGGACACACAGCACAGCCAGGATAATACTTCGTCCCTCCGGTTGTTAGGTTAGGTTAAGTTTGTTGTTTGAGGCTAGAGTCCAAGTATTAAAGGTTAGGTAACCTAACCTAACCTAACCTAACCACTGAATTTTTTCGCTGGGCGGGGAATTCAAGCGTAAAGTTATCCCACAGAGTACGCAAAGGAGTGTGAGCCGTGCGTCGTGCCGGCCAGGTCTACCACCACCACCACCACCACCACCACCACCACCACCACTACTACGGTCCTATTTCAAGGTTGAAATAATAAAACGACGCTGCAAGAGGCGGCGGCTGCATGTGGCCTGTGGCTACAGGTGTGACGTGCACTGCTTTGTTGTTGTGCTGCGGGAGCGGTGAGGTGAGAGACCGAAGACCCCAGCCGGGATAGAGTTATCCGGCGACTGCATAACACGCACACACACACACACACACACACACACACACACACACACAGGTCCTGCTCCGGGGACTAGATCTGTGGCTGCGGCTGAAGGGAGAGGGACCGGCACCGCAGGCAGCGCACCTAGCGGCGGCGCGCGGGACTAAAAATGGACTCATTACCATCTCAAAGGGAGAGAGGGGCCTGGGCGGCCGCCAACGGCGCGCGTATCAAATCCGGGCCAGATTAAAACACACCGTGCTCGACAGGGAGGAAAAAAGGGAAAGGGCTGCGCTACACAACGTAAACACTCGGCAGGATACGGCGGCGCGCCCACACACCGCCTCGTGTAGGAAGTGTAGCTCAAATGTAGTGCTCTGGGCAGGTACGACAAGACGCCAACCCAGCAGCAACAGCGGAAAACAAAAATTAAATTCGGGAACAGGAAATTTTAAAAAATCCCGCGTGAATTTAAAATTACCTTGGCAACCTAACCTAACCTTTTCATCTTAACCTTAGCAACTAATCTAACCTAACGCTTGTAAAAAGCCAGTCAAAGTGACTGCCTTAAAAAATAAAGTTATGTGCCAGAAAGAAAAATCAGGGGGAAAATTTACATTGAACCATCGCAATTTTAGTGTAATATGTAAATATGGCGTAGGAGACGAAGAGGAGGAACGACGGAAGAGGAGAACGGATGAGGGAGAGAAGAACAGAGGGAACGAGTGGGTGCTGCAGGGCCCGGAAAGGCGCGCGCAAGGCAACGCCAGCGTTTGTGCCGTGCTCCGTGTTGGACCCGTGGGGCCGCGGGGGCCGCGGGGGCCGCGGGGGCCGCAGGGGCGCCGCATGTGAAAGGGTCCGAGACAACTAATTATTTCGGAAAAGAGAACGAACGACGGGCGCTGTGCATGACATTATACACGGCAAAGCCAGGCGAGCCAGCGGGGCGACCCTTTTGCCCCCCTGGTCCGGTCCACAGACCCACTCAACTGCCGCGCACGGGTACGTCGGGGCCTGCGGCTAAAACAATGAGGGCGCTCCCCGGCTACCATACCGTTCTGGAGAAACCCCGACCTCGCATCACTGCGCTACGCGTACTTTTATTATAAATGCATGAGCATTACCTACTACGTAGCATATGTATTATTCACCGAACGTCTGTCAAACCAGTACGGAGGCTTGTGCCAGACAAAATCGTTTCCCCGCGCCACTAGCCCACTCGGGTAAAACGTAATAGAAAATGAAATACTAGCCCGCAAAACAAATCTTCATATAAATAATTTTGATGATCATGGTCATCACCATTAAGGTCATCACCAACATGGTAGTGATCATGGGAATCACCATCATGGTAGTGATCATGGTCGTCATCATCATGATCAGCGTTATCACCATTAAGGTCATCACTATCATTATCATCACCATCATGGTCGTGATCATGGTCATCACTGTCACGGTCATCACCACCATGGTCATTACACTACCAGGAGGCCCGAAGTCAATTCCCGCGCTCCCCGAACGGCGCTATATTTATACGCGAAGATAAACCACGCCGTCTATCCGTCTGCTGGCAACGCCTCGTGTGGCCCGCGGCCCGCGGCCTCGAAGCCGACCCGGACAGCGGGTCTAGATTCAATTCCTCAGTCTCATCTCGACATGTCCTCGGCGCAACACATTTTTTCTGCGCTCAAAAAGCGAACACATTTTTTCGAGAGTGCTGGTCCTCAACAGTAGGCAGCTTGCGCTCCCATTCCGCTGGCCAGCACGCTGTCCTTGTCGCACCTGCGCCCCGCCGCGGCCCAGCCCGGCCATGCCCCGTGCGGAGGAGAGAGAGACGGACGACCCCCGGTGGGTCAACACTGAATACAACTCCATCACGGATGACTGTGCGCCTTTGCACCGAGCGCACCGCGCGCCGCCAGTCAGGGCTGGCAGCAGCAGCAGCCGGCCGCGGCGGCCAGCCCGAGCAGCCAGCCGACCAGGTAAAGCGCCTCCATCTCTGTCTCTCTCACTCACCCGCTTACACAAACCCCCGAAAAGAGAGGGAGAGAGAGAGAGAGAGAGCCGGCAGCGCCACTCCGTCTGTCCCGCCTGGATGCTCATGCTCCCATTATTACGGGGCTGTTTTGGAGCAGCAAACCGTCAGCGGAGATTCTTTGAATTTGGCCATCGTGTTGCCCGTCGGCCAGGTCCACCGGGCCTCCCCAGTCCGGCGGGCTGCCCTGCGGCTCCTGCTAGCCGCCAGGATGAGGACGGTCTCCGAGCTGAAGACGGCCGCGTTTGGCTGCGAGGAGGAGGAGGGTGCGGCTAGGGGTAGCCGACGCGGGGCGGGACTGGTCGCGGTCGGTCACTTTCCAGGAAGCCGCCGCAGCGACGGTGCTACCTGGGCTAACGGAACGCACCTTGCACTGCCGTCCGTGCAGCCGCACGGCTTCCTGCCCGCTGCACACCTGACGCCGACCTAACCCAACACTATCTATATATATATACACTATATCTGTTTTCACACCTTCGTGCGTGTTGCCCCGGCCCCGTGCAAATACGGCGAGACACAAGACGCGGCTCTCAACCCTCCTTCTCTCTCTCTCTCTCTCTCTCTCTCTCTCTCTCTCTCTCTCTCTCTCTCTCTCTCTCTCTCTCTCTCTCTCTCTCTCTCTCTCTCTCTCTCTCTCTCTCTCTCTCTCTCCAACATTCTCACCTTTTGTAGGGGCTCCCTGTGCCAAGGGCATTATGCGCGGTCAGGACGTGTAAACCGAGCCCCGGTGTAACGCTGCTGCCAGTCCACACACACACACACAGACACACACAGACGCAGAGCAAACAACATTCTTGGCCAGTCAGTGTCAGAGGAGCCACAGGAGCGGCGGATGTTGCCTACCTTCCAGGGGACAGGGCCGCACAGTCTCCGATGCCCCCGGATGCCCATGGCCCCCCCCCTGTGTCCCTCCGCCGCACTGCACCAGTTGCGTACATACAACCTCATGCAGCTCACCCCACACCGCCTTGCATACGTGAAGAAGAAGAAGAACAAAAATCGAAAACGCGTGAGCAGCAGGTGTGTGTGTGTGTGTGTGTGTGTATTAGTTAGCAGGGGTGGCGGAAACTCGCCGCAACATCCCCTCCTGTTTTTCAAAACCCACGCAGTAATTTAGGCGCATTGTAGAAAGCCGCGCAGATCCAGATCGGAAAAGCGAAAGGGGTTGAATCGAGGAAGAAAAAGGGAGCCGCGAAGGGTACGGCGCGCAGAAAGTGGGGGGGGGGGGGGTTGCGCAGTGAGAGGGGGCGCTAGGACAACGACCTCAGTACCACCCCTCCAGCACCGCCCCCCCCCTCTCCCACACCCCCTTCGGAACCACGCCAACGTCGGCAGGGAACATCCGCCCCCCCTTTCCCCAACCCAAACCGCCCCCTTTACATCCCCATCCCTCTCGCCCTGCCTTGATAACAAACCTGCTGTTGCTGACTGAGGCCGGCGCGGTACAATACGGCCGTTCCCCGCGATGTATGCTGCAGATATTATTATGGCAATTTATATTTTCGGGGCGTTTCTCGGGGCCGAGCTAGTTGAGGGGTCTTGAAAGGCACCCCCCTTCGGGGACCATCACATCAGCGGCGAATCAATCATCCACGAGATCCTCAACCAAAATTTTAGTATTGCGTTTTGTAGTTTTAAATCGAGCTTTCGCCTCTTTTCCTTGGCTCACGGACTTTCATCACAACGACCGTAATTCGGATTTCGCAAAAAAAAAAAAAAAAAAAAATCATAAAACGCACCGTGCCATATTCAGGGGGCGGGGTGTTTTGGGTGACTGTTGTGTTGATGATGACGTTCTTGTTGTTGGCTGAACGTCACCCCGTATAACGAGACCGCGAATAATACAATCGCGCGTTTGCGAAAACGTCGTTACAAAGACTCGCGTATCTCCGCGCGGCACGCACTGCACTCACACACGACCATGTCAATTCGAAATGGGACCCGGGGGGGGGGGGGGGGGAGAAAGGGGGAGAAAAAGAAAATCGCAGCCCCGGCAGCATCCAAACTGCATTCATGCTTCTGCTGCTCCTGCTGCAATGCTGCAATACACACGGTCCGCCGATATAATGGAGGGGTTAATCTATTTGAGTGGAGGGAGCGCTCACACTCACACACACACACACACACACACGCACGCGCGCGCGCACGCACGCACACACACATGCGCGCTCACCTTAGCAGCAACCCTCTCTCACCGACGACACACTGCGTTTTCACACCGCCGTGGGGGGATATGGGAGCAGCCGTCGATGCAACCGCAGCCACTCTGGGTGCTGCACCGCTGCCGCTGCCGCTGCCGCTGCCACCGCACCGCTGCCGCTGCCACCGCACCGCTGCACGCTCTGCCCACAACCCTCGGTTAGCGCACACGTTCGGGGGGCGTTACGTTACATTTGTGAACGACAATTTGTGCGCTGAGCGCGGGCTGGGGCTGTAATACATCAAGCGGACCACAGACACCGGCGAGATTGCCTCTGTTGGCTCTCCGCGCGACTTACATATTACCTCGATAGCCTTACCTCGGCGTTACCTCCGGCTTACCCCTTACCTCCATCTCCCTTACCTCCGGCTTAACCCTTCCCTACGGCTTCCTTACCTCCGGCTTACCCCTTACCTCCGGCTGACACCTCCGGCTAGCCTGCCCCTCACCTCCGGCTTACCCACCCTCAGCTGACTCCCCCTCCCTTACCCCCGACTTACCCGCCTTACCCCGGCCGGCCTCGGCGCCGCGCATGCAATCTTACGCCCGCTGAAGAATGAGACCATCTCGCAGAGACAGGCGGTGAACACGGCGAAATTGGGCCAAAGCTATCCCAGCCGCCCGCGAAGCTGCCGAGCTGCCGAGAGCTCGCGGGCGCGCAGCGCAACGAGTCGCCGCCTCGCACCCGGACGAATTTTTCATACTAACGACGCCTCGGGTCGGGGAAATTTTTCATACAGAGCAAAGAGTTTTTCGGGGCAAACGCCAATGCAAACGCCCGAAGCCGAGTTTCCAACCGCACCCAGCAGGGTGGCTACAAAACAACCTCAGTATAAGGCTTTTGTGACCAACAAACACACCCGCGTCTGCGCACACACGCACGCACGCTCAACACGCACACACACACGCGCGCGCGCACGCACGCCTTATGAAGGCCGTATTTTCTAGTCACATTACTGCGGTTTGCGTTGGTCGTGGAAAAAAAATCAAGGGCACGCGTGCGTTCTGGTTTAGGGAGGTTTGTGTGTTTGTGCCAGGAACGGAGGGGGAGGAGAAAGAGGGTGGATGTGTGTGTGTGTGTGTGTGTGTGGTGCGAGGGCACGCCGACCTGAGGCTGGAAAAGAGTGGAAAGGGGATGGAGGGGGACGGCAAATAAGGGAAGGCGCGAGATAGAGGAGGGGAAGGGGGGATAGAAGAGGAGGGTAGGGGGGTTGGAGGGAGGGGGTTGCAGACTGGCTTGTTCGACTACGCCGGGGGAACGGCGAACAAAATACAAAGAACTCTGCTCTCTGGTGCGGCCCGGGGTAAAGCGTGTGAGGAGGGAGAGAGACAGAGGGTGAGGAATAGTGGGCCGATGGCATGGCGCAGGAGAAGGGAGCATCGTACTCTCTCTCTACCTCTCTTTCTCTCTCGCTCACGTTGCGGGCGCGCCCACACTACCTCCTCCTTTCCATAACTCTGTCTCTCTCTATCTTACTGCGCGGTACCCCTTCTCGACGTGCCTCCGGTTCTCTTTTGAATTATCGGTCGATTTTTTGACGGGGTTTTAAAAGAAACCTCTCGTGTATTATCGTTTTTTAATTTGTTTGTTAGCACAATCTATTTGTTTTTCGTGAGTGAGTTTCAATTCAGATTCGTAGCAAAAATGAAATATCAGTGTTTGTACAGGCATAGGTGATGTGCGTGCCATAGCGCAGTACACACACACACACACACACACACACACACACACACACACACACACACACACACACACCTCAAATCAATCCAGTGGTGGCGGACCTATTCGCCCCATTTCGTCCCGCTCCGGTCAGCAGAGGTGTGTGTGTGTGTGTGTGTGTGTGTGTGTGTGTGTGAGCAGCAGTAGTCGGGGTCAGAGGCGCCCCCAGCAGGACCCGTAATCCGGAATGGATGGGCAGCAGCTGACTAGGCCACGGCGCAGCCAGCCGGGCCGGAGCAGGGCTCAACCCCCCGCAGATATTGATAGCATAACCGGAGCCACCTGCAGCCACTGTTTAACCCTCTCACTGTCTCTCTCTCTCTCTCTCTCTCTCTCTCTCTCTCTCTCTCTCTCTCTCTCTCTCTCTCTCTCTCTCTCTCTCTCTCTCTCTCTCTCTCTCTCTCTCTCTCTCTCTCTCTCTCTCTCTCTCTCTCTCTCTCTCTCTCTCTCTCTCTCTCTCTCTCTCTCTCTCTCTCTCTCTCTCTCTCTGTCGCTCTCTCTCTCTAAAATCAAACCCATATTCTGCACCAAAAATCGATGACAAGATTATTTTTTTTTCCAGCTCTTCCTCTCGCCCTTTCCTACCGCAACCGTTTCTGGCCGTTCTCCTTCGATCCCCGCGCTCGACCGCCTTCTGCCCGGCGCGCGCGCGCGCGCGGTCCGACAGGAGGTGAACAAGTCCGTGAACAAGGACTGGGGCCGGCGACCGTGCTGGACTACGACACGACGGGACCCCACCACGCGCGCGAGACCCTCCGCAAGGGGTGGCAGTTGACCGAACGGCGAGAGGAAAGGGGGAGGGGGAGAGGAGAGGGGGGGGGGGGGGGGGGAGGAGGGACGACACGCCAGGATCCACGTCTAGTCTCTGCTGTCAGAACAAGTTTGGAAGGGACGTTGAGATACTGCTGAGCCCGAGGACAAGGGTGCGGGTGGCACTGCCCGGCCCGGAGGAGGGGGAGGGGGGGGGGGAGTCATACGCCGCCGTCATGCCTTGCTACGTGGTGAAAGGAACGGATTCCCCCCCTCCCCCTTTTCAAGACACTTGGCCCAGTCTTTGACAGGCAACAACAGCAGCAGCAGCAGCAGCAACAACAGCACGTTACAAAGTTGCCGATGAAGGTGACTGCCTCCGGCCTCCGGGGAGGTCCTAGCTACAGCTGCAGCGAGCCATACTGATCAGGCTGGGATGGGAGGTCCGAATGCGCAGTTCCGTCTGTTGTTTTCAAACGACTCCGCGCGCCCCATAGCAGCCGACGGTCACTGTCTGTCTGTCTGTCTGTGTGTCCGTCCGTCTGTCCGTCTCTCTGGCCCTCCGCACAGAGCCGGGGCCGGTACCATTACGATACTAATTGAATCATCGCCCACGTACCACCAGGCCGCCGGTCGGCCATATTACCCCCGCCCCGGGCCGGGCCGGTGTACCTCAAGGAGGCTGTGTTCCTCGGGGGGCTCCATGATACCGCCCGGGGCCGGCCCGGGGGCCCGGCTGGGGGTCAGTGGCTCCGTGTGTCACATGACTGCCCCCAGCTGCCCGCCCCCGCGGGGGCTGCGGGGGCCGCTTGCCCTCGTAAACCAAAATGAAAACCTCGTCGTGGAGAGCGCGGCCCCAAACATTCGGGCCTCCCGCCACCCCCACCCCCTATGCGGATTTCAGAGGAAGCGGGCGCGGACCTGCTGCTGCTGCTGCTGCTGCTGCTGCTGCTGCTGCTGCTGCTGCTGCTGCTGCTGCTGCTGCTGCTGCTGCTGCTGCTGCGCCGTCGCGGCTTAAACGAGAACCGAGCAGGGCAATCACGCGACAAAGTTTTAGAGCGGCGACTTAACAAATAGCCCGACTAACGTCGCCATCACGGGCCGGGGCTGGCCGGGGCAGAGCGGTCCGCCCGCCAGCCACTGCACTGCTCGAACAGCACTTATTTCCGTTTAGTGGTGACGGCGGGGGGTTAGAGGGGGGGGGGGGGGCGACGACTAAAGGTCACCTTTTTGCTGTACATGGTTGTCAATTTGAATTGGACCACTTTGAATTTTTCTTAAAACGTTTTGATTTTTTTGTAATTTTTTTTCTTTTAAATTTGTTAACTTTTAACATTTTCGGAGGACGTTTCCGCCCCCAGACGCCATAATCGGGGCGCCCGCCTCCCACCCCCCACCCCGCCCCCTCTGGCGCAGCACGCCACGTGTTTTTGGATGACTTTCGGAATCACGCGACTTTCCATCCGCGGTCATAAACACTGGGGCGTGGCCCGCGGGCCGTCCCCCCCCCCCCCCACCACCTCCTCCTCCTCCTCCAAACTGAGTCGTAACGCTCGCGTTATTTCCGCATTACGTTTAAGAACTCTCTGCCGTGGCAGCACTACTATACTGCAGTATTACTGAGTTCACGGCCGGAAGGCACAGACTGTACTTGTTAAAGGCACTGTACGATTCCCCTCTCGCGGGCGCCATTGTCGGGCGCCAGGGCAACCGCGGGGCACGTTAGGAGCCACGACCCGAATAAACTCGCACTTGCTCTCTGGGTCCCAAACCCTGCTGACGTCCTTGCTTCCCTGTTCCCAAAACACCCGCGTGACACGTCAGTAATATCGCACTGGTGGCAGCGGAGTTTCGTGCTCACGCCGAGGAGGAAGGAAGAGAAAAGTGAAGAGTAGAGAAAAAGTGAAGAGTGAGAAAATTCGAGAGCGAGTGCCCCGGTTCGCGGTTCGCGGCTGCGGCGTTCGCGGCCCGTCCCGTGATTCCTTCCCGGCTGCCAGCTCGCCCCCGGCCCGCCTGCGGCCTGCTGCCAGCCCCTGGTTCCCCTGCGCGGGCCCGCCCGGACTTAAGCCTAGGCCGGCTGTCCCCGGCTCTTCGCGGCCTGCCCGCTGTTCCACCCCCTGCTCCTCTCGGCCAACGGGTACTGTGACTGAGACTGAACCACACCTCGGGTCCTGTGTCCGCGGACCCCGGCCTCCTCCAGACCGTTGTCTTCGCGGTCCCGTCGTATCCGTTTCGCGGCCGTTCCCGGCTCGCGTCGTCGGCCTCCTTTGAGAGAGCACAGCAGCCGCCGGCCTACTCGGCCGTGTCGTCGCTGCCCGAGTCATACGATTCGTCTGTCGAGTGCGCCCCGCCGTCCGGCCGCCCCATTCTTGGCGATGGCTGTGCCACCAATAAGGACCTCTCGCCGCATCGCCGGCCGCCCTCCCTCACCCATGGTCATGGACTTCGAGGAGGCTGGCGCCTCGGCCCTCGCCACCACTCCGGTGTGCGGCGCTGGAGACCATGAGCGAGTTCGGCTTCTTCTACCCCCTGCCCCTGCTCCTGTCGCCGCCTGGCCGCCACCGCCAGTGACTGAGGTGCTGCACCCGCCCCGGCCTCAGGTAGAGTCCTCCAACGCACGCCTGGCGATGATGGAGCAGTTACTGGCTGCTACGGCTCAGGCTCTGGAACGAGTCGCCCAAGTAGTCACCGAGCGTCTCGCTGCTGACTCACGCGCATCAACCCGCACCCCCGCGTCGTACGAGCACTGTCCATGTCCATTGCGCTCCGGGCCCCCGCCGCGCCTCCCGCAATTCGACGGGACCTGGGATTACAATGAACTCAGAGACCAAAGCGCTGCCCTTCTTCATGGGCTGGACGACGACATGCGTCGCGCCGCGCTGGTCGGCTGCTTGGTGGGGCCCGCGCGGACGTACCACTCCACGCTCTCCGTCGAGCAGCGCGGATCTTACGCCGCCCTAGACGCTGCCCTGTTGGAGGCGTACGGCAAGCGCCGCTCTCGCCACGCCATCGCTGTGTCCCTCCGTCGCACCACTCAGGGCCCCGCGGAGACCGCGCGCGCATACGGGATGCGCCTCCAGGCAAACGCTCGCCAGGTGCAGCTCCCGGAAGACGTCCTGACGGCTTTCTTCACGGACGGTCTTCGTAGCGAGTGCCTTCGGCGTGACGCGGGACGCCAGACCTTCGCGTCTTTTCGGGCCGCGGTTGCCTGGGCGGAGGACTTCGAGGACTACGAGGCGTCGCTCCCGGTCGCCCCAGAGCCGGCACCCGAAGGACTGCCTTCGAAACTGCCCAGGGTCGACGACAAAACTACGGCCTCGGCTCCTGTTCATGTTCTTCCTCCGGCAATGACTCGCGCCCCGGTTCCTACCCTGGCTCCCGCTGCTGTCCCCGTCCCGGTTCTAGACGACCGCCGGTTTGGCGCTGTGTTCGCCGCGTTGAACCACGCGACACAGCAACAGCAGGCGATGACCTTCGCCCCCGTCAGGAGATCGTCGGCCCGAGTCGAGTTCCGAATCATGGCCGAGTCCGCCAGAACACCAAGGACCGCCGTCGATGCTACCGTTGCCGCCGACCTGGTCACCAGGCGCGGGACTGCCTTGCCCAGTAGAGACGGCGAGACCGGCGAGACCTGCCTCGGGAGGAGAACGGCCCACGGCCTTCGCCGACGAGAAGACCCCCCCGTGGCGTCGACGAGGAGCGCGGTGCCCGCTAGTGCCCGCCGCGACACGAAGAAGTCTGCAAGGAAGGACGGCAGAACAACAGCAGCACTGGTGGCGTCCCTCGCAGCACATCAGACTACGGGACGCTGTAGTCATTGCGCGGGAGTCTGACGGACGAACCACCAAACACGTCCGGGACCATGCGCAGCTGATCATGCTCTGAAAGTTCTTGGCCAGTGTTGTGTTGCAGACGAGAGCGTGAATGAGAGCGGTGCTCTCTGCCCGATCCGCTCCCAGCGCCGCGGCAACAATGGATGCTGGCGCCGTGTGCTGTGCTGGACTCGCCGCCGCGCGCTGCAGCCGCGCCTGAGGCCGAGGCCGCTCGTCGAGCAGCCCGTGAAGGTGGTTTCGTCGGCAATGAATGGGGTGCACTTGGGTAAGCACGAGGCTGGCCAAGGTGGGAGCACGCAATAGGACGCTATTGTGATGCTCTTAGGGCATGTGGGACGCCACGCCCTCGAGGTCATCGGCAATGTCGCGCTGAGGCCAAATAGGAGCAGGTGCACAGGCACAACCACGGCACAGGCACATTGTCGTTATGTCTCGCACACGAACCAACTCGAAACGAGTGCACCCCCCCACTGGAATGGAAGTCGCCGACCTTTGGGTAATACTGGGTCCTCTCGGCGGCTACGTGCTCCAGGACAGTGTGAACTGTGAGACTGGGTCCGTTCGGCAGCTATGAGCTCCAGGACAGCGTGAACAGTGAGACTGGGCGAGAGACTGGGTCCGTTCGACAGCTATGAGCTCCAGGACAGCGTGAACAGTGAGACTGGGCGAGAGACTGGGTCCGTTCGGCAGCTATGAGCTCCAGGACAGCGTGAACAGTGAGACTGGGCGAGAGACTGGGTCCGTTCGGCAGCTGTGAGCTCCAGGACAGTGTGAACTGTGAGACTGAGTGTGCGACTGGGTCCGTTCGGCAGCTGTGTTCTCCAGGACAGTGCCTTGGTGCTCCGGGTGGAGCCCGTGGTAAAATGTTTGCCCCCGGGCAGAGTCGTACACCACACACAACCACACACACTACACACCTGTCTGTGGAGGTGAGGAGAGAAGGAGATGGTGGGCCTCTTGTTCTTTCCTGGAGTGGCCGCCAGATGGAGCTGGCTCTTTTTCGTCACCCTGGCAGAGGTGCATGTCACGCCCCCCTTGCCACGAGTCCGACGGTCACCTTTTGGATAGCGGAGGCTTTTGTCTCTCCGACACGGCGCGTGATGCTAGTCGACGCCCTCATCGTCCGATTCATGGACAACAACTACCTGGTCGGGCTATGTCTTCGTGCCCAACACGACCGGTGATGTCTGTCCCTCCACGGGCGTGGACTAATTGAACACTTTCTGAGTTCAATGTCCGCTCGGTTTGATGAGCTTCCGATGAGCTTCCTTGAAGTGCTGTGAGATTAGCAACATTCTGACCTTCTCAAATTGCCACTGCCTTACTTGTGCCCGGATTTGGTCTCGCCAAACACAATGTCACCGGGCAGACCGTGTTACAAAAGACGGTGACCGGGAGAGACGCTTGATCTCGCGCCGAAAACGATTGGCCCTCTGCGTCACCTAGGAGGAGGACAGCACCCTCCACGTCGGCTCAAACTGCCACACGCTTGAGACATGCGTGGCACCTTCTTGCTCTGCCGTTACCCCGGGCCGAGTGCCCCTGCGCGCCGGCCTCTTCGGCCGTGCCGTCGCTACGTCGGCCATTCACGCATGCGGGCGCGGGCGCCACCATTTCGGCTGCCGTCGACGCCGTCGCATTGCCCCCGGCCACCGCGCCGCCGGCTCAGGCCACCGTGGCCGTGGCGCTGACGGACTCCTCCCTGTCACATGCTGCCACGCCCGGCGTGTCCGATGACCGTGTCGTTCGTCGCTGTGTCAATTGCACCTTTACCGCCCCGACGCTGTGGCGATCGTGACAAGGCGCACGGGCTGACATCGGAGTTGCCAACCCTTGCAACCCGAAATCAGTGCCGACAACCATTGCGCCCAGAATCCTCTGCTACCCGCAGACACCGGCATCACGGCATCCATGGGCAGCGATTGAAAATGAAGCGGCCAGTCAAGTTAATGACGGACGACAACATGATGGCCAAGATCATCTCCGAGTCGACGCAGTGCCAGGTGCTCAGATCGAGGAGGAGGTGTCGGCCGCGCCACGACTCGCCGCGCTGACAACAATGCGGCTCCGAGGTTCTGAGGCCGCCGGCAGCATGACACCACTGCACGCGCACGCCGCAGCATGCAGCTGTCGCCTAACCTAATCGGTCGTTGCTTGGTCGTCGTCGACCATCGCCAGCCTGTGTAACTTGTCGCTCTGTCTTTTTGAGCAGGAAGCCGTGCTGACCTGTCCTCTCAGACCTGGCCTTTGTTGGGCGCCACCAGCTTCACGGCCCCAATGTGTTCGGACTTGTCGAACCACACGAGGACTGACTTCTGAGCGGCAGCAGTCCCTGGGCTCTACCAACCCTGGCCCCGCTGTCCGGGCTGACCTTGCCCGCTGGCCACCCCGGCTGACTGCATGTCGACCGCCCCCCCAGCGGCCGTTCTTCATGGCCTCCTCGCGATCCTCCTCCGATCGCCCCTTGTCCGGACGCCCCCGCTGCTGTCCGCGCGGCGCTTTCGAGCTAACGCCGGACGACCTTTGCGTTGAATATGAGCTGCGGGAACGAGATTGCACGAGGTCTGTGTCGAGCAGTCCTGGACCAGTCCAGAGTTCGGTGCACGACTCGAGCGCGCCACGAGAACGCCACTGCTAGTCCTCGGCGGTCCTAGTTGGACTCGGCGGTCCTAGCGGACCGACCGAGATGCTGCGAAATGACCACTTCACGGCCAGAGGCCATGCAGCACCGGCCGCCGCATTTGTTTGTTGTTTAGTCACTGCAGCTGACCTTCCCTGTTGGTGGAGGCGCGCCGCCCCAGCCGGTCATAGAGAGGCCACCACCACCGCTGTTGGCGCGGCGGGCGCCGGCATCCCCAGCACATCGCCGCCGCGGTTCACTGGTCGTTCACTTGCGGCTGGCGGACACCACTGAGGACGTCACGTGAGGCGACACACGGCCGCCGCCGTTCCCCCTAGACGCGCGGCCGACGCCACGGGCCAGACCCGTACGCTACCGAGTGATCTGGACCAACTCCGGAGGCTGAGGGCCCTGGACCTGGGCCTTTGAGAGAACGAGGACGTGCTCCGGCCGGCTCATGCCGAGCTGCCAATGACTTTTCTACAAACTGCCGATAGATCCTGATCATGGCCGGCTTGAAGAGCCGAAGGGCCTGAACTTTCGGCTGACTCAATAACCGTGATCTCTCGACGAGGACGGTTTTTGTGAATGCAGTGTCGGACAGGTTTTTCCCCCGGCGCTCGGGTTTCCCTGCTCCGTAGGCGCCAAATGGTGGGCACATGCATTCACGCTCCGCGGACCCGGAGGGGGATGAAGTGCAGCTGAGTTCACGGCCGGAAGGCACAGACTGTACTTGTTAAAGGCACTGTACGATTCCCCTCTCGCGGGCGCCATTGTCGGGCGCCAGGGCAACCGCGGGGCACGTTAGGAGCCACGACCCGAATAAACTTACACTTGCTCTCGGGGTCCCAAACCCTGCTGACGTCCTTGCTTCCCTATTCCCAAAACACCCGCGTGACACGTCAGTAATATCGCAATACATTATACGACGGTGGCCCTCTGCTCCGTGCAGTGCATTCGCCTACGGCTCCGACGGCCTAATCCACGACGCACTTCCCCCGTCAACGTCGGAGTCCGCGGCGGCGGGGGCTGCGGGGGCCCAGGAGGGGGGCTGCGGGGGCCCAGGCGGGGGCTGCGGGGGCCCCCAGCCGCCGTGATGGTCGCGGCACAGCCCGCCAGAGCCAAGTGCGGCGCGGTCACCGCTCCTGCACAGTGCCATCAGCGGGCACACTGCTTCAGTTTTCCGAGATTTTTTTTGGTGATTTATTTGTGCGTTTTCAGCTGCGATTTTTGATGAACCACGGTGTCGCGTCTCGAGCACCAACATGACGCCTGCTGGGTAGGCAGCCGCGGCTCCTGCGAGCACGCGCGTCGTGCGGGCTGGCCTACCCTGGCGTTCGCAGGCGCCAGACCCTATCGGATAATACCGTGGCGGTCGTGAGGAAGATTCGCGACTTTTGCGGTAACTGCTGACTTGCTGGCTGCTCCGCCCGTAATCTGTAAAACTCTGTCTCTCTCTCTCTCTCTCTCTCTCTCTCTCTCTCTCTCTCTCTCTCTCTCTCTCTCTCTCTCTCTCTCTCTCTCTCTCTCTCTCTCTCTCTCTCTCTCTCTCTCTCTCTCTCTCTCTCTCTCTCTCTCTCTCTCTCTCTCTCTCTCTCTCTCTCTCTCTCTCTCTCTCTCGGTCAGCTGCGGCCGTAACGTACCGCTGCACTACGGGGAGGGCTGGCGATTACGATTGGTTTCCGATAACGGGAGCGATCGAGAGACAGACAGACAGAGCGCGAGAGAGAGAGAGAGAGAGAGAGAGAGAGAGAGAGAGAGAGAGAGAGAGAGAGAGAGAGAGAGAGAGAGAGAGAGAGAGAGAGAGAGAGAGAGAGAGAGAGGGCATGGCGCGCTGACCATAGAGTAAGAGAGACAGCGTGACATGCTGACCACGCCGCAAACTACAACCGGAGCCGAGCGCCCAGCAGCAACCATCACCGCCGAACGTTAAAAGCATTACGGAATTGAGTTTGTCAGAACTCATCCATAAATATAAACTTGGACGAGAGAGAGAGAGAGAGAGAGAGAGAGAGAGAGAGAGAGAGAGAGAGAGAGAGAGAGAGAGAGAGAGAGAGAGAGAGAGAGAGAGAGAGAGAGAGAGAGAGAGAGAGAACGCGCGTCGGATATCGTCGAAAGTCGAGACACAGAAAGGGGGAGCCAAGAGGGCCCTGCTCCCTCTCGTCCCTATAGTATATCTGCTCTCCCATTTCACACA